>VZSZ01006743.1:124007-150261 GCA_013398815.1 Ibidorhyncha struthersii | reverse complement strand
AATCTCCCCTCTTCCAGTGTGAAGCCATTCCCCCTCGTCCTATCACTCCATGCCCTTGTACAAAGTCCCTCCCCAGCTCTCCTGGAGCCCCTTTAGGGACTGGAATGCCGCAATAAGGTCTCCCCGGAGCCTTCTCTTCTCCAGGCTGAGCACCCCCAACTCTCTCAGCCTGTCCTCCCAGCAGAGGGGCTCCAGCCCTCGGGGCATCTTCATGGCCTCCTCTGGCCCCGCTCCAACAGGTCCATGTCTTTCCTGTGTTGGGGGCTCCAGAGCTGGAGGCAGTACTCCAGGTGGGGTCTCACCAGGGCAGAGTAGAGGGGCAGAACCCCCTCCCTCGCCCTGCTGGCCACACTTCTGATGCAGCCAGAAGAAAGCTTACACCGTTGGGGTGCGTTATTCCCGGTGTGATAGCTGTGTCAGTCCTTTGTATCTCAGCATGCTAATGCGGGGCTCTACTAGTTCTAGGAACCTTGTCAAGGTTCAGTGACACTAATACATATTTTAAAATTCAGTTCTTATCTAGAGTATAGTTATTACTACTACAAGGTTTTGTCTCATACAAAGTGTCTGATAAAAATGCGTTTTCACTCGTATTTACTAAAACAAGTTGGAAAAATGCTGTTTTGGGAAGGAAATCATCTTTTTTGTACCAGTTACTCTTCTTGAAATCTTAGTCATTTCTTTATTCAAAGGGCTTTTACTTGTCATCTCCTAGTGTGGTTTGCCAGTCGTTTGCTTATTCCCTTCTGAACCGTTTGTTCCCTACCTGACACTGTTACAAGGAATATGGAGCAATGGAGCTGGAGCTCTTCTCATGCTTGTCCTGAGGTTTTAACTGAGTGCTCATCCTCGTAAAGCCTTAGGAGAGCGGCTTTTATATCGCACTTACTCAAAAGCAGAGCCTTGTGTCAGTATGTTTTGCAAGAAGAAATATCGTTACAGTTGTTCTCCGGCTTCAGCCTGAATTCCTGACAAACTGGGTGTCTGGGTTGTAGCTACGCACAGGTTCCGCATGTCCCCATCTCCTCTCAGTTTTATTTCTGCAGGACTTTGGTCTGGTTTGGACTCTGGTGCAGGGGAATGATATGAGTTTACATGACCCTGTCGTCATGCTGCCCTGAGTACTTTATTTTTCGTGTTGTTCTGAGCCCCCTTGTCTGTCTCCGGCAGGCGTTCCCCATAGCATCTCCCACACTTCGCCTGTGTTGGTGGAATGGGGACAAGACAAAAAGGGAACAGGGCAGGATGGTCCCTTGCAGAGTCTCTGTTCTGCTGTTTCCTACAGCTATGGCCGTGTAATGATTCATTTTTCATTCCATAGTTTTCTTTAATATATGGAGAAGGCCCAGATTTGTTTGGTATAGAAGGCTCTTTTTGCTTTCTGCAAAATATGTAAAAATGTATCAAATTTTAGCACCAGAAGTTTTACATAAGGGACTTGTAGTCTTTGAGATTACTAATCTTGTATAAAATTCCCATTGTCTTTATGTAATTTTTCTTTTCTCTGTATTTTTTAAAAGGGACAATGTAAAAGAAATGAGGGTATGTAAATCTGAGAGAAAGAAATGGTTCTGAGCTAATAAAGAGGGAAACAAGTGAAGGCAAAGATAAAAGAGAAGTGAAGATAGATGGTAGAAAGAAGTAGGAAAAAACAGCAGTGAATATGATTTCACTTTGTTTTGCATGTTACAGTTGCATAATTTTGCAATTATTATGTTGGAACCCAACATTTTAAAAAAAGTTAAATCTGGACTTTCGAAATGTACAGAACTTATATTTTTAATAACCTGTGAGTTACAGTGGACTTTGAGAATTTAATGTTACCAAACCCTTTTGGAACTCTATTTTCAAAGAGCTCCTGCTTCAGAATTTCGTTGTGTGGATTGTATTGCATGGACTTCCTGCAGTGCTGGATGTCATAAATGCTGTTGCACACACAAAAATACAACTGCGTGGTAATTATCGATATGATGATAAATAAATAAACAGAGTGATAGCTTTAACCGCAAGTTGATTATTTTTTTCCCCCTTCTTGCTCCTCTGAGTTGAATCCAAATTCTGAATAATAGCTTCTTGTTGTTAATATTTTTAGGATAATTGCCTAAGTGTAGCTGTTTTCCTGTGGTTAATTCCATTTTTCCCTGAAAATGAAGTATTTGTGTGTGGAGGTATTTTTGTAGGAATGGAAAAGCTATTACTATTTAAAGCCGGAAATAATTAAAGAAATATGAGAAGGCATTGTCTTTAATTCCAAATGTTGCAATAAAGAACATTGTTAAGAGCTTATACTCATGTTCATTGTGTTCATCATTCTCTTTTACTAAAATGCTTAGTGTTGTCTTGTTGCAACCGTTGCAATATGATGAAAAAGGCAAACTTTGATTTAAAACCAGTGGCAATGTTAAGTGGCTGAAGAGTTTGGATATAATTTTACTCTTTAAAACAGGGCCGTGTGTTTTTTGGTGTTTTGTTGGGTGTTTTTTTTTTTTTTCTCTAAGAATCAGTGGAAAACCAGCCAGCTGTTCTCCACTTGGTGCTCTGTTTGAGCATCTGAAACCTTTTAGAGGAAAACCAGTCAAAGTTTCCAGCATATTGTAAACATTCCTTTAGCCCTAGTGAACATGCTGACATAACCCTCACTCTAGGGGGCACAATGTAAAGTATGAACAGAGGACAAAAAAATGTGGTAGCTTTATTTAATAGTCTCACTTAAAAGAAAAAATAAAGTGTTCTATTAACTATTTACAGCCTTTCATTTTCTTTCACCGATTTCTCTGGAGACCTACTGGCAATAATGAAATATGTATTTAAAGAAAAGCTTTGGTTGTACAAAAAAAAAAAAAGGTAACAGTTGATGTTTAATCCTTGTCTGTGGGACTCTTACGTCCCTCAAGATGGTTATAGAGATATCATATGACATGTCTTTAATGATACCTACTATGAAAATGCTTCAATGTAATATATAGCTGTATGAAATGAAACGTATTGCCTTGCGAGATGAAGAGCATCAGTGTATTATGCTGTAACATTAGGCTAACTGCTGTAAATTGCTATTCTAATAATGAATGCAGTTAAGGGCTAAAGATTTTGACCTCACTGAATGAATATACAAACAGTTAACACAAATGTCAGAATCGTTCCCTTGTTATTCCAAAAGGCTTCCCTTTCACGTTAGTGTCTCTCTTAGCTTCAGTGCAGTATGTTTCAAGACTATATAGTGCCCAAAACATTGATGAAATGAGAAGAGTCTTCAGTTGGCTAAAGACAGTCTTACAGATGATTGAATTCAATTACTGATTTTTAATAAGCATGAAGTGTTTCAGGCTGTCACCTCTTTTGGGTCTGTTAAAAACTATCTGCAAGATAGTACAGGGAATGACTTTGCTCCTTTTGTTGTTGCTGGACAATTACGATTGCTAGACTTCATTTACACTTGGTAATCTTAAGTTTACTTGTACTTTTTTACATACGTTGTACAACTTTCCTCCAGCTTCATCAACAACACAACCAGCCTCAATTAAAGAATTAAAGTTAATATTTCAAACAGTACTTAAAAAAAAAAAAAAAGTGAAAATCCGTGTCCACCACTCTTAGAAGCAACTGAGATAGATACTCGTCATTCCTCAGTGTAGAGTTACTATATTGTCCATGACAACATGGATAGTGTTATTCTGAATCCTAAACTATAATGGCACAATTGTTTTAGCCATAACAATAGTTACCTTAAACACATTGAATGACAGAATGAATGCTGTATCCTGTACCTCCTTGTGTAGGCGAGCAGGGTGCTCGCTTTTTGGGTTCTTTACTTGCTTATTCAAAACTGGTATTTGGCGGTGTAGCCATGATTGTCTCAGGGTAGAAGAGAAACAGGATTGGTGGGAAATAATTTATTTTATTAAAGGCTTTTTGACTCAGCACCTCTTTGAAATAAGAAACGTGGCATGCTTTAAGCTGAAGTAATTAGTTAGATGTTTCATTTTAGAATTCAGTACTGGAAAAATTGGAGACAGTCTTAATACTGCTGTTTCGTCCTCATCGTCTTTGATTTGCCAACCCCTGTTGGCTCTGTGACTCATAACACATCTTGGGCTGCTCTTTGTTAGTATAAAGTGATTCTTCTTGCCTGGCTCTCCTCCTCTGCTCGGTGATCTCTCCCATACTTTGTCCTTCAGATGGTTTATTTTACTTGCCCTCCAGCTTTTGGTGCCGCAGCACTCTTCTCCGATCCCTATCTCTTTCCTTCTTTACACCTCATCTCTGGGTATCTCATGAATCTATTCACTATCTGTGCTGCTGACTTTCTGGTCTGCCTTTTAATTACAGTCTTGTCTCCTTTTATCTAAGCCATTATCTACACCTGTCTCTCTAATTCTCCCCTCCGTGTTCTCCTTGTTGAGGTTTAGCTGTCATCTCAGCGAGTAAAAGCCATGACTATTAATCTCTGTTCTAATCCTCCTCTCTTGATAACCAAGCCTCTGTGGCCTTTCATATATGTGGTGTATCTAAATCTTGTAGACAGTTTCTGCAGCGTTCGCCAAAATTATAACATTTTCCTTTCCAGCCACATTTGTAACACTTGCCCAGCCTTTTAACCCACATCTCGTTCATCATTTTGCAGTTGCTGTTTTTATTCTGTTTGCATAGCACCTAGCACAACAGTACCCTGTCATTATTATAATGAGAAATAGTTATAATAATTATTAGTGTGTTTAACCAATGTCTAGTTAATTTGTGAGCCATTAATTTTGAGTGTAATGCATTATTCTTATTTCACAGAAGTGTGATATACACACGTGGAATATTATTTACTTTAAATTCATTAACAGCTTTAAGTAGTGGTTTAGTTTGTTAATGTTATCTCATGATTTATTTAAAACATAAGTATATAGTTTAAAATAGTAATTGTATTGTAAATATCATTCATTGTTATAGCTTACTTGAAGGAATGCAGACCAGCTTTTTGATGTTAACATCTCAAATTATGCAAACTGTAAACAATTTAAAAGTGGATTCGTGCTTTGTCTCTTAAAGACAAGCTCATCTTATACTTAAAATCAGGGAATGAAAGATAAAATTGTTCTCTACTCTATATTTTTGGCTTTATATCTTTGAAATGATGAAACAAGTTAGAATGCTTTCTAACAACTTCGAAATATTAAAGTGCCCAGGGACAGGATAGGGATGATGTTTTGAAGGCAATAAATATTTCAGCTTCACATTTCAGTCTTTCTTCTTCGTTCCTTTGATCTGGCTTTGGTTTAGTTATCATTCCGCTTGAATGACTTCACACTGTCTTTCTTCCTCTCCGCACCAAAAAGAAGTGTTCTGCACATATTCCATATGTTTGGGCACTTGCGGTCTAGGGGAGCCCTCGTGGTTCCTGGTTGTTTGTCTCTACAGTGGCATACTCTAACCGCAGCTGCGATGGGGGCACTTGGGCTCGATATGTAATTTACTCGGAGAGCTGTCACTTAACTGTCACTGTTTGTTAAAAATAGCAGAGCAGGAGAAGTTGGGTTTTGTGTATTTCGGAGAATTGCTATTACTACTGAAGCATTGTTCTGTAGCAGTAAACTAAACCAGTAACCCCTTCTTTCTACAAATATATGGTACTTTAGGCCTTAATACATTATTTCTATAGTTGAAATAGTCTGCATTCTAGAAATTAAATTGGGGGGGGCTGTTGCATGGGGTGGTTTTTCATGGTTATCGCACCCGGCTAAAAAGCAGTGTCATGGATCTTTGCGTTTGGCTCTAAATCGTTGAACTGCTGCAGGGATGTGTAAGGATCTCGGGTCACTTCGATAAGATCCTGTATATGGGAAGATATGTGTCTACATCCTGGACAGGTACTTGTGTCTGTAGCTTATACACAAAAGATACTAAGGTAAAGTTCCTGAATTTTGCCTTTGCGTGGGTGGATCATTCATGTTTTGATGAGGGTTATATTTTTAGCTGCTCAGTATGCTGTGTACTCTGTTCTCTAGCGAGTTGTCTTCTTTGGGAACGTGTTTATATAGGGTTTTTTTACATTTAAATGGGCTACGTAAAGGGTGATAACAGATTTTGTTTCAACACAGATTAGTAAAAGAGTCAATTTTCTATTTCTTGTGTCAATGAATAAAAAGTAACATGTTGAGACACAAACCCAGCAATATCCTTCCGCCACTGCCTTCCAGCAAGCAAATAGTTTGCAGTTTGGTGGGCAGTGAAGCAATTTTCCCTCAGAAGTATTAATATTTGGGGAGGAGAGGATGGAATGGGCAAAGACTTGTATAAGTGCAGCAAATCTAAATACCTGGGGTCAGTGCAGATATGTAATGTGGGTTCCTCAGGGTAATTAGGAGAGGAGCGCCTTTCCGAGCAGGTCACGGCTTTGTCAGTGGGACAGAAGGCTCAGCCCTTGTTCTGCTTTCCCATGCCTCAGCCTTACAGAGCCAGACTCATTTTTTCTCTACAGGTGTAAACCCAGAGTCATACTGACCTGTGACAGACTTAGACAAGAGTTGAAGCCTCTCCCTCTCGTGGAGTCCATCAGAATCTGAGTTTCAGAAGCTTTATTCCTTAGCAAAATGCATCCTTACCGTAGAAATTCCTTGCTCCGCTTTTGTGCTCTGCTACAGTTGGGAAACAATGGTCTGTTTGGACACAAGCGGGTTTCCACTGCTGCCAGCAGTATTTGAAAACCTAGCAAAGAATTTGCATATTCATGAATTGAAGCCTGGTATAATTTTTACAAGAAAACATCAGGACTTTCACAATCTAGTTGTTATTCATATCACTGAAAAGCGCTCTCAACTACGCCCTGGGCGCTTGTGTGCGGATTTGCTAATGGGATGCGAAACTCGCTGTCCCCAGAAGTTGTCCACATGTGGCTTGTGGAGGTGCACGTTTTGTACATGCGGATGCTTACAGGCAGTCTGAAAGGTTTTCATTTGCTGAGGAGGCTGTGACCGAGCCAGGTGCATCTCCCGTTCTTGTTTGCTGTTGGTCAGCCCTTGCTCTCGTACAGGGAATGGTGGGGACCCTGCGAGTGACGGTGCTGGCTCCCACCACGTTTGCGGGGACATCTTGAGTTTATTTAACCTCTCGTGTCATTCCCCGGATTGCCCTGTGTTTCATTTACTTTGACTTGCAATGCTGTAATGTCTTACTGTGTTTAGTTGTTACCTTTTGGAAGACATTTTACGAAGCAAGGAAAATATTTATGATTAAGCATGAAGAGGAAGTATGTAAGTTGTTTCTATTTTCCATTTATCAGCACACTTCAGAGTGCCGCTTTCTGAAATTGCAATTCTGGACTTCATAGTCAACTTTCACTGAGATGGCTTGTGCTGTATAAGATTGCTAATTCTGTTGCCATATCCTTTATGCACTGAAACAAGAGGAATTTGCTGCTTTTTAAATTGGGGCCAAAGAGTAAATTCACCCTATTTTTATATTCAAGCCGGCTCAGCTTTAGGGGATTGAAGTGATGTAATTGTATTGTATTCGGCCCCACAACTAGTCCAACTGAAAAAAATAATCTTCAAAGTGAATATTTTAGTGGTTCATGCAAGGCACATTGCTCAGTGTCTTGGGAAAAAAAAGTAAAGCTTTTCTTATATTTGTGAACCGTGGGCCATTGTTGTACATGTTTTGTAAGCTTCTGTACAAATCCTGAGTGCGCCAGCTCCCGCATCCTTAAAAAATGAAGTTTTATTCCTGGTTATAATGAGACGTTGCATCCATTCATGGGATTAGGTCCTTAAAAGAAAGGCAGGTGCATAAAACCAGACTCCTAAAAGTTTACATCGTAATATTCCAAAATAAAAATATATTCCTCAGGAAGAAAATGTATACATTTGGAGGCTCACTAACAGCGCAAGGACTGGCATCTTGTTGCTTATTGGTGTGTATATGTGTGAATAAGCTTTGGGTTTTGGGTTTGTTTCCAGTGTGGATTGGAAGTATTAGGTGCATTTTGCGGGGAGGGAGATTTGTTACCCAGTGCCCACAACTGAATTAAGGAACTCTGGGAGAAGAAGTTGAGTTTTTGCCTTCTCGGCGTTTCCTGCTGGTGCTCGGCTGGTGAACCCTGCTGCTGCCCGCCCCCACCTTCTCTTGCGGGGTGTTGAGCCCTATGTCGGTCTCGGAAGATCCTTCAGCCTTGTGCCTGTTCTTTCCTGTGAACTGCTGGTAGATTTGGGGTTGTTGGAGTTGTTCAGCCTGGAGAAGAGAAGGCTCCGGGGAGACCTTATTGCGGCCTTCCAGTCCCTAAAGGGGCTCCAGGAGAGCTGGGGAGCGACTTTGTACAAGGGCGTGGAGTGATAGGACGAGGGGGAATGGCTTCAAACTGGAAGAGGGGAGATTTAGATGAGGTATTAGGAAGAAATGTTTCCCTGTGAGGGCGGTGAGCCCCTGGCGCAGGTTGCCCCGAGAAGCTGTGGCTGCCCCATCCCTGGAGGTGTTCAAGGCCAGGTTGGACGGGGCTTGGAGCAACCTGGGCTGGGGGGAGGTGTCCCTGCCCAGGGCAGGGGGTGGCACTGGATGGTCTTCAAGGTCCCTTCCAACCCAAACCATTCTATTATTCCATGATACTATGACTTTATTGTGGGAGAGGGAAACGACGTGCTCACCATAATTCATTATCAAACAGCTATTACTTTTAAAATGTCTATATTCAGCAGCTCCCTAGTACATGGGTTTCAGGGGGCTAATTGCACCAAATGCCTTTACATCTAGAGCTGATGGATAATTGACTCATCAGACAGTCAGATCAGTTTTAACACTGGAGGCATCGTTGGTGTGCCCATTCTGAGAAATGTCTCAGGATTTTTGTACTTGCAATTTTGATCTTTTGGATCCTCTGTAGTAGAAATTTAAATTGTAAATGGTCTTTTTGTGGGTTGAATTTAAATGGGGGAAAAAATGCTGCTTTTGGTGGTGTTTTGTTTTTGGCTGCGTAATTTTTATTGTCTCATAAATAAATGGAGAATATGGTAACTTAGTTTAGTATCCAGATAGGCTTTCCCCTCAAAGGAGTTTACAAAATGGAATTGCTGTGGCAGTAGAAATAAAGCGTATCTGTGTAGGGCTGATGGATGCTTTCTAGCAAATTTGAAGAAAATTTGCACACGCTGTTCTGTGAGCACAAAACCAAAACCCCTAAACAATAATCACCAAAAATGGGATACAGGATTTTGTTCTGTTTTCTCCGGTTTCTGCTGGGTAAGAAAGGTGGTTTCCCTTTTCTGTAAGGAAAATAGCAGTCTCCTTATCTCTCAATTATTCCATCAGCTGTAAATAAGGTACTGAAATAAAATATTTTTTTTAAATATGCATAATGAAAAAAAACAAAAGTAAACAGTAATATACTTACTCAGGGCTTGTGGCATTTCTTTGATCTCGCTGCTAATCGAATTACCCTGCTCTCCTGCACCGCAAACGCACACTTTGTGAAGATGTAGGATTATGTTCTTTGTCCCATTGTCAAAGTCTGGTATGAAAACCGCAGAAGAGGATGTGAATACTGTAACTTTGGGCTTGGCAGCTTCCTGACCTTTAGAAAAGGCTTGCTCAGTGCTGTACTAGCTGGTTCGCTGCTGGCAAGGTGACAGCCTAGATGAATTAGTTGGTCTTTTCCGCCTCTTATGTGTCAGATTCTTTGTTTTATATGGAAATAATTTCTGTCAAAACGGGAAATTTATCATGAGGTACTTCCTCTGCCTGTAAAATGAAAATGTCAACCACAGGTCTGTTTGAATGTGTCTTCTGTTACAAACGGCTGGTGGAGCCAGCTTTGTCCGTAGATGCCACCATTGTGTTCCGCTGTGTTTTACCACCAAGGCAGGCAGCTCCGCTGACCTGCCGTAACAGAAGCGTGTGCTCGAAAGTTAACAACGCTGCCTGATTGTCTTCTGTGTGAGGAACCGCATCAAAATTTCCTAAATATTTACAGGTTATCAGAATTTTTGTCTGTGATATGTCAGTGCGGTGGATGTGTGTATTTTTGGGGGGTGTGTATATGTATGTGCATCTACGTACATAAAATGTTATAGGTGCTTAACTATTGCTGTACTATGATGTCTTAAGAAACCCAAACCGATTTCTGTACATGTATCAACATCAATACGTCAAATAGTATAGGCTGTTAATATGAAATATCTTTGCATAAAGATTTAACATCTGTCATTACTTTAAAGGCTGAATAGACATTACAGCGTTATGGGTTTCTAATAGATTAAGAAGGTACCGTATGTCACGCATTACCCCGCTTTGCATTTTGATACGTGTCAAGCAGTGAATAATCCTGCTTCTTCTCTGAGCAAAGATGGCACTGGGATAACTTTTTTTTTGTTTATTTTTTAATGGGAGAAGATGATCATGCGAAAAGGAATTCATTTAAATATTGGGGAGGGACAATATACTTTGAAAGGCGAGATTAAAAAAAGGGAGTTGTACAGCGGGTAGTAAACCATTCGAGTTGGCGCAGACTGTGAAGATGGAGGCATTGTCGCAAGCTACCAACGCCGTGTTTAGGTGTGCGAAATTCAATAAGAGAAAGCGCAAATAACTCCAACCTTCTATTCCCTTCTTCAAAGTATTGCTGAGGGAAGTTTGGCAGAAGCCGGGACAGGAAATTGAAATCTGAATACTATTTTAAAGTGATAGGGTTAAAGGCCTCTCTTTTACACTGGCACACTTGTTCTTTTATTTGATACTTGAACTCTGAAAATTTTCTGTGACTTTCTAGGGAGAAGGAGGAGCAGCTGACTCGGGTGACAGAGGTACAGAGGCTGCAGGCCCAGCAGGCAGATGCTGCCCTGGAGGAGTTTAAGCGGCAGGTGGAGCTGAACTCAGAAAAAGTCTATGCTGAAATGAAACAGCAGGTGAGGAGGTCACAATGCCAGCCTTTCTGAAACTCTGTCTCAGTAGGATAGCGTATTCTGATCTTATAATGCCAGAAACATGCTTCACTTGAGAGTGCTACATCAAAATCTTTCACAATGTAGTGTCTTTGCTCGCGAGTCAAAAAGGGATGTTAGCAGTTGTTTCATCTTTCTAACAAAGCCGGAATTGTCATTGTTATAAAGATAGCTGCGGTTATGATACTGATTAGGGATTTTTCAGGAGTGAGAGGATAAAGTGTTAGTTTATACACCCCTACGGAACAGCGTTTGTAATTTTCCGCTTAAATGTGCGTCTCTTCCTACTCTTTTCGGAACGGCTCTGTCTTCCGTTAATGAGGTCTTGTAATCAGTTTGAGCCCGAGCAGGGGCAGAGCCATTGTGGCTGCTGGCACTCGTGTGCAGAGGACAGAAAAATCCAGTTTTCTGTCCCTGAAAATTAGTAGCAGGAATTTAATGTGAAAAGATTTTAGTGTCTTAAATTGCTTGCGGAGCAAACAATAGTTAAACTGTTGCCCCTGGGATTTTACAAATGCAGCGTGATGAGTGAAATAAGGAACAAGTGACTGGTGATCAAAAAGAAGAGGAGAGAAGGGAGTATTTCCTTAACTTGCTCATGTGGTCGAAATATCTCTACGTGTTTCAACCTTGTAATTCTACCTGACCATATACTCAAGTTTTCCAGCCTCACCTCTCAAAACCAAACCTTGCTGTTGACAGTAGGATGCTGCAATCTGATATTGTAATGGATTTCTGAGCATGCTGGCTAATAATCTAAAAAGAAAATCTCTTTTTGCTGTTCTTGTGAAATTTTTTTTCCTGAAAATCTTCAACAAAAGTGAGAAATTAAGTACAGCATCGCTGATATTTTTAAGACCCGTGCAGACAGCAAATAATAGAACTTGGAAATAAAAAAAAAAAAAAGGCAAGAACAAACTTATAAAAGCAAGATTTGTTCTGCGAACTAGACCCATGAGGGCAATACAAAAAATCCTACAATTTTAATCTGACATGTTCTGTGCCATGACACTCTCCTCCAACTTCTTCACAATGACTTAAAATAATATCTTATTTTTGCTCCAAAAGGGATATAGTCTAATTCTGGAAAGACTAATAATCGTTTCATTCACTTAAAAAAAACTCCAGCAAACAAAACCAATCCAAAACAAAAAAATGTGCAAAAGAATTTGGAAAACTTACAAAGTCAATTGTCATTTTAAAATGACTGCGAGTTCCTTCTGCAATATTGCAGTGTTTCTGGGAAATTTCGAAAATAAATCTCGCTGTACTCCAAGAATCACTCATGGGGTTATTCTGTCCCTACTTGCGTGCTGAACTGTAGAAATAGTAAATGATATTGTACGATTGCGCAGTACTGTTCTACAGGAACCAAGGTTCAAGGAAATACATCAAAGAAACACTATTGAGGCGGTCTTCATAGCTTTGTCCTTTCTCATTCTTCTGCACGCACCTACTCTTCAGTTAAATCACCCGTTAGATTATAACATATTGGAAAATTCTAGTTTTTGTGGTTAGGTGGAATGTATTACTTACAAAGCAATAACCGTAGTAGCTATAGCAACACTATGCTTTTAACTACACTAGAAATACTGGGCTTGTAAAACCATTTTTTGGCGTGTGGTAAAGTTAATTATGGAGATAAGTAGAATGGGGTGTGGCATTTTCAGTTCTTGTAATTAATATTTGATTCCTTGGTTTGGTTCTATGAATTATTTTTTTTTTTGCCGTCTGCTTCCTATTTTGTCAAGCTTGTGATTCTTAAGGGTCATCTCGTGCCCATCGATGGGTGATTGATACATTTTTAACTGTAAGATCTGCATTTTTTCTAATAGTAACTAGTAAAAAGAGAAACGATACATAGACTACATCATGGTACTTCAGATCTAGTGTTTCCTGGGTTTGGCAAATAATGATCAAAGGTCCTCATTGCACTTGTAGGAGATACATGAATGTGACCTAAGGAGTAAAGCAGAAAAGCCAGTGGAGTTAAAGCATCTTTGCTTATGTTTTCAGTACTTCACTTTTCAGAATGTTTTCATTCTCTGAAAAACAAAAATCCTTTAATAAAGTAGCGAGATCTTTTGTTTTTCTGTCCTTTATTGAGCTGAGTAAAATATGGCTATAAACATGCAACTTGAGTAAGTTTGGAGGCGGAAGAAATTATTCGTAAAATATTCACTGGAGTCCCTCTTAATAGCAGATAGTGGCAGTGAGGTTCAAGAACTACTGGAAGGATAGCTTGTTCCTTTCTATCCTATTTTTCCACTTTCTATCTGGCCAACAATTCCTAGTCTTATATCTTCCTCTCTCGCTGCAGTATGTTCCAATAAAATGCTTTTCTGAGTACTGCCTTTTCCCTGGCTTAGAAGTGGTGTCCAGGTCGATTGGCAAAGACGTCTGTTGAAGACAGAGCAGTCCCTCAGGCCAAACAGGATTTTGGCTTGTGCTTCGGGAATTCATGCGGTTCTTCTCGTGGTACAGCAGAGGGGCTGGTGGCAGCACCGCTGCCTCTGACAGCTACACCCCTTCCTGGCTTTTTTAGGGAGACGGTTTATTTGCTGCTTGTGTTGGGACCTAGATCTAAAAGTAATCAATGAGTACGTACTGCAGCAGAGCACTGTATATGTATATTCCCCTGGAAACATGCCTGATGTACAGCTAACAGTTGTGCTTTTGATACAAAAGCTTTTGTTAATTGGGTTATGAAATTGCTTTCTTGATGCCGTGTGCTGGAATCTGTGGGACTCATTATTCATAGGCGATGACTATCTTCAGAGAACTTTACTTGCAGCCAAATAATTCTCTTTTAAGTTATTTTACTGATTTAATGTAAACTTACTTTAAATGTGTAGCTTGTGCACTGACTCACACATGATTTCCCTTGAATTTCCACAGGCAATATATTTTTAAGTGAAATATATTTGAGTTTAAATATGTCTAGAAAAAATATTCACTTAATTTTGATGGGATGTTCACCACTCTCAAATGAAAAACTGAGCTAGTACTTTGTAATCAGGGAGTGGCACGATGTAGGGGATCGCTATATCCTTAAGTACCTAATAATCCAGGATTCACTGAACATTAATTTTCACTCCATACAAATAGTAGTATTATCATTCTCAGCAAGTTACATCCGTGTCTTTGATGGGTTGCAAACAACTGTAGAAATGTCAGGGCGTTTCAAGCTATGCCTTTTAAAAAAAAAAATTAAATATTCCCTTTCTTTTACCATGTAGATGGAAAAGGTTGAAGCAGATCTAAGCAGATCAAAATCGCTCCGGGAAAAGCAATCCAAAGAATACTCCTGGCAATTGGAAGAGCTCCAGCAAAGATACGAGCAACAGGTCAGTGGGTTTGCTCCTTGGGGTGGAGGGGAGGAGGGACATCTTTTCATGCAGATGTAGGTCAGTGCCTGTGGCAGGCTTAATCCCGTTGTCGCCGTGCGTTGCTGTTCTTTGTATAAAGACAAAATGTATAGGTATGCAGAGTTTATGCAATGGGGGATGGAAGGGGAATAGTCTCCATAGAAAATATTTTTGTTTCCTCTTTGCAATCCTTTGTACCTCTGACTCTTTCAAATTGTTTCCCAGACATACAGGTGGCAACACCTATTTTCATAATGGCCAGATGAAATTATTTAATGTGTTATCTGTTTTTCTTCTTGTCAAGAAACAGCGTTTTGTTCTTTTTTTATCATTTTTAACATGGGGAGTGTTCATATGAATGCTTGTTTTGGCCCACTGATAGTGATTTTCGTTATTGTAACGTAATTTCAGGGTTGGGAAATATCCAGGAAACACTAGGGTGGAGACAAGAAAGTTGAGTTCAGCAGCGTTGCGAAGTGTAAAGGGGAAAAACAGGAATGGAAGCAGCCAAATTATTGCGTGATGTAGACTTGAGAGCTAGGCGGCTGGGACAGCCCATCGAACACTTGCGCAAGGTGGTGCTTTGGGATGAAACTGGAGTGGTGTGTTCAGTAACACCTGTTAAAGGATGGAAAAAAAAATCTTTAGCAATGATAGAATTAGTCCGTAAGCTTGAAGTTCTCCCTTATCAATGTTTTTGCATGGATATAAGTTTACATTTCCACCAGGGAAATGTGGTTTCATTTCTGTTTATCTTTGGTGCTGGTAAGAGGATGGAATACTGGAGCTGGCTTGTGGTACCAGACCTGCTCTGGCCCGTCTGGAAGGCGCTCTTTCAGCTAATTAAGGAACGGGATCACTTTGGGAGGTGTTGAGAGAGACCTTTGCCAGTGCTTGGGAAGAACAATAGTGTGTTTTGTGCATGGCTCTCCGCTTAGATGTGAATCGAAGGGGGTTTGTTGGTTCGGATCAAAGTATTTTCCTTATCCTCACTCAGAATTGTCATCATGACTAGTTGGGTTGTCACCTGACAAAGGGTGAGAAACTGTCCCGTGTCATAGATACATCTCCACAGGCTTTTTGTTTTACTGGGTGATATTATTTCTGATTCTTCTACGTAAGGATTCAGGAATGGTCCTGGTTGCAGAGATATTGGGGGGGCTTTTGTTTCATGGATTTTGTTTTGCAGATGACCTCACTTGCCAAAAGAACAGTAAGAATTCTACCCCTCTGTCGTGATTTAATATAATCTCTGGAATAAAGGCTCAAAATCACAAATGCAGTCACTACTGTGTAATCATGGCAATAGATTTTCTTCAAATTATTTATTCGGGTGAAAGCCATTGCAATAATTGCTTGCATTAGGCGTGAGGAAGTTTGACACGTCAATTAAAGGACATACTGAAGGGAGGACGACGGGAAGTGCTGGGGTTAGTTGGGCGTCTGCCTTAAGGTGATTTTTTTTTTTTCTTTTTAATCTTATATTCGCATCATTTTAGTGGTATGGTTGGTTCACTTTTTGCTTTACAGTTCTCATAATTTGTGGGGCATCTTTAAAGTCCCAAGTAAGCATTTATTCAAAGATTTTGTTCCCAAGTTTAGGAACATGATCTATAGAGATAAGTACTAATCTGCAGTTCATCAGATGTTATGACAATGCTGTTCCTCCCTACAAATGCTCATTTTTTTTTCCTTGTAGTATACATGACAAGAGTTACCAAGCTATGATAATGCCTAGTAGTGTCATAGTTTCTTTTTTGTTTTGTTTTCTTGTATCGTCATGCTTTTTGTATTCAGACATTATGGAGACAAGATCAAAAAAAAACCCAAAACCAAGAAATGAATGTGATACTGAAAACTTTTTTGGTCAATCTTTTTACATTGGTATTCTGTAACAATGTTGATATTGTGGTAAACATCAGTGAGAGCATTTTCCACTAAGAGGAGATGTTTACTGCTTCACTCTTACTTTGTTTAGGATAACTACTTTTTCCTGTAAGAAGGAACAGCTAGACTTTGTGAAACATCACTGAAAGCCAAGGAAAGCGTTTCAGCACTAAGCAGCTAAACAATGAGAGCCTCAGAAGAATTTTCAGAGGAATCCTGTTTATGCCCTTTTTTGAAATTTATTTCTCTTCGTACTTCATTTGGAACGTTCTTTGAGAGCTTGCAAACATGAAAAATATGTGACCCTTCCTGCAGATTGCAAGGGGTTATCATTAGAACCGACGTATTTTTTGGATTGTCCTTTCTGCAGTACAAAGCTCCTTCAGCCCAGCCACAGAGCAGCATGAGCTCAGTTCTTCCACTCCTGACATTTCCTTTCAGGAGTTCCAACTTCTGTTTCTCTGTATTACTCTCTATTTATGCTTCAGAACTTCTAAACCGTTTTTAAAGCAGACTTCTCCTTGCCTTGTTTTACTGCATATTTCTTTGGTGGTTACTTGGGGACTGATTTAAACTGTTTAAACAGAGCAGTAAAGTAGAATTGGTGGTGCATTTCAGCAGGGCTCCAGCAGATTTCCAGTTGGGAAACAGACATCCAACCGAAAAAATGGGATACTTTGGCTACCTGAGAATTGTAGTAATGGCTTTGAGGTGTTCTGCCTCGAGTGTCCGAATCTAATTGTCAAATGGAATTTATACACAAAGGGAAGGAAAATTGACCTTCAGGTATATTTTGTGTAGGTTGGCATGGTGAGTGGTAGAACTACTGGACAACTCAGTTGCCCATAAATTTAATCAAGTTGGTAATGAAGAACAAAATTAACTGATGTGTTATCCAGTTCTCCAGTCTGAGAAACATCTGGGAAGTGTAGGAACTTGAGAGCTGTGGTTTTACCTCTCTGCTTTATATGAATGGTTGCCTGTGCTTCACAGGACTCTCCCTGAATATGGTTTTCACAGAGATTACTGGTGTGAACGTGGACTGTTTGTTGGGGGCTGAAAGATTGCTCTGCCTACAGATTAGATATACTGATATATTATGTATTGATTTATCTGATATTTATCTAAATAAATAACCTGATATATATTGATACATGTATTTTTTTTCCTTGAAAAAGAATTAGGAAAAAACCATACAGAACCATGGAAGTTAATATTTTGCTAACTTTTCAAATGCATCTGAGCCCATTAATAAAGCAATGAAGACATTTTGGATCTTGCAGTATTTGATTTGGGCTGTCACGTGTCACTCCTGGTTCCAGCTTCATCTGATTCAGCGCCACTTTCTTTTGAAGTATCCACTGAGAACACTCTTGGGGAGAAACTGGTGTCTTTTTTTTTTTTTTTCTTTAAATATACTTTAGCTCAACTTTGTTCTACTTGCAGCTGTTAGATTTGAAAGTATATTTTGAAGAAAAAAATAACTCCAGCAGCACCACACTTCCTATCTGCTGGGAGCAGCTGCTTTCGGCACTTCAAAGCCAGTGGACACCACAGCGAAGGCCTCAGCCTTTCCTGCCTTTGAAATGGTTGCAGTATCTGTAGATGGGCTTTATGGCACCGTCAGCACAGGAAAAAAGGTTGTTTGGTTTTTTGCACCCCCTCCCTTTTTTCTTTTCTCTTTTTTTTTTTTTCCCCCCTCCTACTTTCTAATTCCATCCTCAATTTATCTCAAAATACCTGGGAAGTGTTTCTGCTGAAATCATTTTCCACAAGCCCAAATGTTTGAAAAAGCATGTGCCCAAAGTTTTCGGTAGTGGATTCTAGGCAGGCAAATTTGACAGGTAGGTTAATGAATAGGCTTTTTTCCCCACATCCACACCGGTTGGGCACTTTTGGAGAGCGCGTCTCTCGGGGTGAGCTGTGGTACCACGGCAGAGCGCTCGTGGTGGAACAGGGCTTCAGGCAGAGATGTTTCACATCAGGGTCAAGTACGGGCTCACCTTCCTTTCGAGCAGATTTTCATAAATTGTCGTGAATGGAACACTTCCAGTGAACTTTTGGAGATCTGAATGTTTAAATGGCATTAGCTTGTCCTTTAAAAAATATATATACAATAATAGATCACTATGATCACTGTTACACCCATTTTTTTGCTATAAATAGTTGCTAACATGCTATGACTGAGTCAGTGTGAAAAAATTGAGATGCAAGATTAGTAAGAGAGACGAAATCTATGAAATTTAATTTTTCCTTGCAAGGAGAACGCAGTGTGAAATAGTTGATGATTTATTGTGACATCAGGATGGTGTTGCTTGCTGAGTTATGGACTTACTTTTTGAGATCAGATGCTGACCTGAATGTATAAATGAGCCTTTTGTTTTGGTTAGTCTTTTCTTTAACTGTGTTTATTCCATTTAAAAATAATAATTATTCATGCGTCCATAGCAAAGTGGAAGGCTATTACGTGATAGCTGAAGAATCTCCCTGTATCTCAGGAAATCCTTTCTTGCGACACTTATTGTTGGCTTCTGACTTCTGTAAAACTTGTGAAAGAATAATTAGAATTGTCATCTTGTCCTATTTAGCCAAGTAGGAAAGAAACAGGACACCTTCAGGAATATTTTACTGGGTATTTAACAAAATCCCTTTGAAATCATGTTAAAGATGAGAGAAATAGTATACACTTTTAAGTTGGGAGCAAGACAAAGGTGTGGTTGAGTTTAAGTATGCCTTTTATATTAAAGAGAGGTAAAGAAGTGCAGAATCAGCTGGTTAAAACTGAAAAAAGGATGGCTGTAATCTTACCTGCCAGCAGCGAGGACGAGTATCCAAGGTAGAGTTGAGAAATGCTTCTTATTTTAGCAGTGTGCTGGAGCAGAGGGAAATATTATTAAAAGGAGAGGAAGAATGTTCTTTAGATCTTTCTGTATGTCTTTTCTTTTATAACTTCCTAGTGAGGTTAATTTAAAGAAAAGAGTGAGGTTCTCTCAGGTAAAATATGAATTTTGTAACCACAACCATTGTTTTTATATGTAAGTGTATATATTTAAAGCCAAACATCTTACTCGGTGCTAGCAGCGCCATTTAATATTAAGGTTCCGAGCTCAATCTCATGCTCAGTTGCTTAAAAAAATTCTAAAGTGTTCTTTAGATTGACATTTGAGGGCTGGGCATCTCCCCCGCTCATTTTTAGCTGTTTAACTTTGTGCCAAGAGGTTTCACCAGTGGTTGGATGATCAAGGCTGAGATGACATTGTTTTGCTTTTGCTTAAAATTGTAGCAATAATCCCTTGAAATGCTGGAGGGAGGGTATTTTTGACCTGGGTGTGTTTTTATATTTTTCCCTTGAAAGATGTACTCAGGTGTATTTAGGTGATAAACAGTGTTTAATTCAGGTGTTCAAGAGTTCAACAGCTAAATATTCTGAAGAGTCTCGCTGAGAATTCCCGTGTCCTCTCTAGGAAAGAGAGCCGGAACAGTTTGTGCGTGAAAGAGTGGTGTAAAGGCTGTGACCTCGTGAGAGAGAGGGGAAAATACAGCGTAGGTAAGGAATAGAACAAAAGGTGGGGATTAAGCATTAAACCAAGAAACTGCTGTGACTTGGGGATGGGACTTGGAAAGGAAACTCCTCCAGGAGAATAAGTTCTGTCCATGGAAAGAATTTGTGAGTGGCTGTGAAAAGCCAGTGCAATGGAGCCTAGAGCTATTTAGGCTGAAGAAAAGTCATTTAGTCCCCTGGATTGGGAGCTGTGGAGAGACAAGTCATGCAGAAGGGGTCAGTTGGAGGGGTGGTGGGGCCTGACGGGGCCGTTGAGCATGAGCTGGCTCTTCAGGAGCCAGCGTTCCTTATCACCTCCTGCTTTAACCACGGCCACTCTGCCTTTCCAAGGTGGGAAGCGGGAAGGATGAAATGCTGCTTCTACGTTGGACGCGTTGAGTTTACAGTCCTGTTATGTCTATTTGGCACATTACTTTTAGCTCAATTCACCTTCCAGCTGGTGGCCTTGTCTTCAGAACTGCTACAAACATCATCAGCCCTATCACAAGAGACAATCACCATGTGAGCACCTTACACTGACTCCAGTGCCACGCTCAAGCCTTCAGAGGCATTCCGCTGGACGCACTAATAGAGATAACGAGCTTAACACTCATCTGGCTCTGTCCCGTACCTTTTCTCAGTTAAGAGTTCCTGCCACTGCACTTACAGCCTAGCTTTGCTTCTCGCCTCGTTCTTCCTTTTCTCTTTCTTCTAGCTTCTTTTTGACCGATCTGTTACCCACTCCAGTGAAGAAAACATTTGCAAAGATGCGTTTGAAATACGGCGTTCCTCAGACAGACTAACGTTCCAGGCGTTTCTTCGCTGTACTTTAAACAGTCCGGTTATATTCAGAGATTCACGATCCATTTTTAGTATGCTGGTTTAGTTATAAGGACACAGTCTTTGTAAAAAGCTTTGTTCCTCTCTTCTTTGTCTGTAGTCTAAGATAATTGAAATCCGGTCTGTTCTTGCATGGAGGCCAAATGAGCACGTTAGCAGAGGCTCTAAATTTTTCATGTCATCAGCAACAAGCTGCATAAATTTCATTTAATAAATTAATCTAGGATGCATAAATGTTTCCTTTGAACCATCCTAACACACAGATGAATGCCGTTTGCGCAGCATATCTGAGGAATAGTTTCTTCAATCATCAACATCAACTTTTCACTTTATGATATAGCTAAAACTCACAAATGGGAAAAGGATACGAATTTAACCTCCAAGTAAGGAGCGGGTGGAAATCTTCTGGCTGTACCGTTGCTGTTTACAGAGGAGTTAACCGGGCGGACGGCTATTTACACTGTCTCCTTCAGGCATCTGACTGGTGTGTGATTCCGAGTTAAAAGCCTGAGCTCCTGGTATAGTCAACAGAATGAACTTTGGGGGGAAGGGGGAGAGGGGAGACTATTCCAGGAACAGAGATTGGTGCCTGCAGTAAAGAGCAAGTCAGGCTGCGAACGCCTGGCGAGTTGGTTCTCTGCATTCAAAGAAGGTCCTTGGATAAACTCCGAATCCCTAAACAAAGACTACATACGGTAAATTCTGTACCAGAGCCTGCTACAAACAGGCATTTGCAGTCACTCGAGGTATATTAGTTCAAAAGAAACACTTCTGTTTGCAGACCACGTTGGCTTTACCGGTGCAGGTGGGCTGGGCTGGGGAGTGGGACCTCCTGGCATCCATTGCGGCGCCAGGTGATGGAATCCAACGGATGCGACTGCATTTCCAATAGGTTGGTGATTGACAGACAAATTTACTCGTGGCGGGAGGATTGGGAGGATCCGAGGACTGAGGTGAGATTTGTGCTGCCCATACTTTAAAAATACTAAAATTTGGGAAGGCCTTTGTAAGTAAAAATGTACAGATGGGGTATATAATTTTATATAGGCAGTGAGAGCGCTCAGGTGTGGTGGTGTAGCGGGGAGCGTAAATCAAACTGCAGTTTGGCTGACAGACCCGCTTGTCTCAGTTAGAGAATTTCTTGCAGTTCCTAGTTTGCAGCTGAAATACAGTTATTAGTAGTTGATTATAAGGTGAAGTATAAGAGGAAACACAGTCATGCCAATTAAATTATTGCAGCCTGCAATGAAATAGAAAGTAAAATGCATTCGCTATGTGTGTGCATTACCCTCTATGTATTTGCTCCTTCAGTGGTAACATACGGTTCTGCACGGATGTATTTTTCACTGCCCTCGGCTCATTACAGCCCTTATGCCTTGGGAGTACTTTGTGTTCCAAATTACAGCAAAATCTCAAAAAATAAGAGTGTACTTTTAAAATCCATTTAATTTATCTGCTGCAAAGTAGTTCTGGTACGCTCCCTTGCCTTGCGGTGAAGATTCCTTTTTTCTGCCCAAAGTTATGCTAAGCCAGAGCCTGGTGTGATTAATACTCCATCCTCCAGCCTGCTATATCAGATTACTTTTAGAAGCTGTGTATTTGCGGAGATGGTTAATCCTCATATCCTTGTGAAACACGCACATTTATTTGTAGGCTTAGGAGACAAAACGCTAGATTTTGACCAGAGTTGTTATTTGGGGATGGATCGTGTGCTGTGCTGGGCAGAGGTTAGGGCTGGGTTTGGAGTAGAGCAGCCATAATGAAGACATCTGACTTACAAACACTCTGAAATGCTTACAAGATAGAATTGCTGAAAAATAGACGTGCTATGTGCGTGCTGTACGAGTGAGTTCAGTTCAGTTCTTTGCCATGACGCGTGTAACTTATCGGTGGCCTCTCCAGCCCTCAGAAGTTCAGTCATGCCAAAATAGCGCTAATAAAATCATCCTGCCATGCAAAACCATATTTTATATAGGTGTTACTTATAATATTTCTGGAATTGTGGACATAAATTTACATGAATTTTCATACTTTGGTGTCAAATATTTATTGTAGCAGTTACATTTTTCAAAGAGGTAGTGAGCTAACTAATTTCCTTTCCCTCCTTCGGGGACTATAAAAAGAATTTCAAAGGCGTGCTTGTTCTTGAGAACAAGTCCAAATTGTTCTAAAATTGAAAAGCCTAAACTTAGTGTGTGATGTAAAAGCAAAAACTGGATAGTAGAAGGTCTTGTCTACGTTAGGGACTTTAAAAAGGTATTTGCTGACGTTGATTACATGACAAGTATTTGGCTTCTGAAGGCATCTTCTGCAATCAGCAGGCTGGTTGCTGGAGATCTCTGCTCTTCAGACGTACGAACTGCACCAGCGCTAACAGCAGCGTGATTTCACTTTAGGTCTTTATTAGATTATCTCGCGTTTTAGCAGGTTGCTCTAAGGCAGCGTTTGGGTGCAGCGAAGTCTGTCTGCGTGCGAAGGGCGTCCTGCAGCAGCGGCTGCCGCCGGTGGTGTCCTGCGTAGGATGGGCACCATCTACGGTGCGGATTTGGTGGACAGTTTGTGTGTATTTATGCGAGTGAATGGCAAAAGAGTGTCACAGTTCTTGGATTAATCTTTTAGCTCTTTGTTAAAGATGTTGTCGTCTCTTTTCAAGTCTTTTCTCTACAAGAGTAAGGAAATATTGTTAAATT
This sequence comes from Ibidorhyncha struthersii, assembly GCA_013398815.1. Taxonomy (NCBI): domain Eukaryota; kingdom Metazoa; phylum Chordata; class Aves; order Charadriiformes; family Charadriidae; genus Ibidorhyncha; species Ibidorhyncha struthersii. The sequence goes on along the minus strand of VZSZ01006743.1, from coordinate 127,025 downwards.
TTAGATAAAAGCAGAGATTTAAAAATAAATGGGTAATCCTGGTGATGGCTCAGTTAATCAGGTATTGGCTATTGCCTTGAGTATGATTCTATCATACTGGTGCAGAAAGAATTAAAAAAATTAAGAGTTCGGGCAAGAGGAGGTCATAAATTTAGCATACTTGTGTTACTTGATTATAATAGTCCTTTACGGTATAGAACAGCTACGTGGGGTCAGTCCGTCCTGCTTGTCTGGGGCTGGCGACAGGGACAGATGCGCAGAGAAGAGAATAAGAGATTTTTATCTTTGGGAGGGCAAAATGAGGAAACATCTAAGCCACAATGAATACGATCTGATTATGGTAATAGGGCGCACACTATTATTTAATGAATGTTTCTTTTCAGCGTCGCCCCTAATTCCTATTGTGACTATCATGTTGCTTGTCCGTCTGAAATGTATAGGACCTAAAACTGTCCGTCTTCTACACACTTATATGCTGGATTTGAGCAGACATTTTAATGCGATGTGATGAAGTGCTAAGCATCTGGGGGTAGATGCAGAAAGATCTCAACACGATACAATTTTTAAAGGAGGCGGTTTTGTTATATCATGCATAAAGGCGCTCTCTACCTCAAAGAGGAGACAGAATCCATACTGATTTATGAAGAATTAATATAGTTTTCCTGCAGCTTCCTGTGATGAAAAAGTCCTGTTGTTGCTGAAAAACGGCATGGGTTGGCTTTTTTTTTTTTCCTTTTGTTGGTATACATTAATATTTCTTTTTCCTTTAAAAAAACCCCCACCCAACAACAATACAAGACTGAGAGAGGGAGGAGTGGAAGAGACGCCGTCGTGCTTGGCAGCAGTTCTGAGGGGAACAGGAGGTTCAGCGAATGCTCACCAGTGCAGACAAATAGCTACTCAGTCACTTCACGTTATTTTTACAGGCAAGCGTGTTTTGTTGGTCACAAATGTGGGGTACTTGTTAATATTCATTAGGGAAGATGGGTTTTCCAGGTCTTTGAACTTGAGGGAAGAAAATGCTCCCGTCCCCATCCTTTCCCTTCTCTCCACCGCTGCTCCCTGCCAGAAATCTCGAAAAAGCAAAACAAAAACATTGGGGGAATGCTTTGCTTTAAGTGGTGAGGGTTTTTTTTTTCCCCTCCAACAAATTTGCCTTTTATAAACCAGCTCCCCTCTCCCTGCCGTCCTTTCTCTCCCCACATAGCAGACGGGGGGACGCCCCTCCTGCACGCAGAAGGACCCGTCCCTTTGAGCTCTTCCTGCCTCTTAAATTCAAAAACGTTGTGTCTATAATACAAATACTGTAAGTGAAGAGATTACTAAATAAAACTGTAATTGCTTTGGTCGGGTGAAGTGGTGCCGTACAGATGTATCGTGTAACTGGTTGGAGGAGCAGGATCCGTCTCTTGCCCCCTCCCAGCACACGTTCCCGCCTGCTGCCGTTTCTTGTCTTCCGTTAAAAACGTGAAAGCTGAAATAATTGAAGGTCCCTGCACCAAACTGTCTCAGCCCAGAGCTTACATGGCACAACCAGCTGAAAATCCTGTAATTAAGCAAAGAAAATGTTTGAATAAAAAGACCTCTCTTGTTGACGCCATTTCTTTTTCATCAGGTCTGATTTATGAAAAAACACTACATGTTTTTTCCTGTAACTCAGGCACAGCCTTTGCAATTATTTCTGGGAGGAAGAGTTTTTTCATTTAGGCACGCTAAGGACACTGCTAACCTCTGCAAAGAAACCAGTTTCGTACACAAACCGTGGGCAAAAACCTGACTTAAAGAACTTTGTGTCAGGAGCCCGGGCCCAGTACAGATAATAATGTATGCTTCCTGGGGGGCTAACTCCTTCGGGGACTTCAGACGTCTGTTAATGAGCTCTTTAGTGTTATTAAATAATGTAGATATGTTAAACCGTAGAATATTGCATCTGTTCTACTTGCTCGGCTTTCGGAAGGATGCTCCCGGCCACAGCACGGATGACGTATTTTACTTTGAAACCCAGAATACGCTGATCTGTAGTTTGAGAAAACACTTTTTCCTTTTTGTTTTTTTAAACTTTGCTTCGAATTTTAAACCGGAAAGCCACGCCAGCGGCTAATATTATTCCAGAATTGAATGCTACAGCTTTAAGATAAGGTGCCGGGGCGCTCTCGGCGCACTCACAGCCAGCTCCTCCCGTTCGCTTGCTTTTTTTTTTTTTTTCTCACGCTGAAAATAACCCACCATATTCATGATAAGAGCATTTTTTTTTTCTTCCCCTACCTCCCCCCTCTCCGAAATCCACCAAATCTGAAGAAAAATCCAAGTGACTGTTCTTAGCAGCTGTGTGGCCCGGAGTTCAGTGGGGAAGCGGCTTCCAGCCGTCCCTATTCATCACCTGCTTCAAAGGCGTGCTGGCCGCTCCAGTGTGCGGGCCAGGTAGGGTGCCATTGTGCGCAGGCGGGAGGATTAGTATCAAAGCTGCGGCAACCAGGCCCTCGGTCTCGGGCTGCCATTCAGGCTAGCGGGGAGAGGCGAAGGCTGGCCAAGGTCACAGCATCCCGTGTGGTGCGGACTGGGAAAGGATCCTGAGAATAGAGGGCTTCTCATGAAAACATGGTGCCAGCTTGCAGCACAGCAGGTGCCCTTCTGGAACACATACATCTGTTTATGTTGGGATAGCGTAGCTGACAACGGCATAATAGAGCTTTGTTTTTTATAATTTTCTTTCTTTTTTTTTTTATATATTAAAAAAAAGGCAACTGTATATACGACAGCGTTGAGGAATATTGAAGGGAGAGCTTTCGCTTCGGAAATCATAAAGAAATCTTTAAAAGATGTAATTGCTGGGGTGGGGGGGTTGTGTGTGTGTATACTTAAGCGAAGGGGAGAGCAGGCTGCCTATTAACCATTTCGGATCCTCAGCCCTGCTGATGAGCAGCAGCCGGGTACGGGGGGACCGTGCGCAGAATGCGACAATGCAATTTTTTTTTTCTTTTTTTTTTTTTTTTTTTTTTTTTTTGTTCTTCTCCGTTT
>VZSZ01006743.1:107692-123971 GCA_013398815.1 Ibidorhyncha struthersii | reverse complement strand
GCGCTGGATTTGCTCGGTTGTCTCCATTGTTGGGATTGTCTGGAGGAATTCTGTCACGCTAACGGTGGCTTTTTAAAAGGTGAGGTAATAGTGACGTAAAAATAAAATTGCCAACTTGATGAAATTAAGGGGAAAATTAAGCTGTAGACGAGTTGTCATGACGACAAGGATGTTCTATTGATGAACTGTACTCCTCACTGTCCAATCAGATAGTGGAGCTGAGGCTGGAGCATGAACAGGAGAAGACGCACCTATTCCAGCAGCACAACGCAGAGAAGGACTGCCTGGTCCGAGACCATGAACGGGAAATCGAGAAACTGGAAAAACAGCTTCGCGCTGCCATGGCAGAGCACGAGAGTAAAACTCAAGAATGCAGGAAACGAGACGGACAGGTAATGATCAATAATGTTTGAAAGGCGTACGCTTATTAGAAAATGCTAATAATTAGTGTTTCCTGTTTGCCAGCATTGTTGGTGATGCACGCTGTGTGAGCATTTGCGAAACTGGCACATAAACGTGATTTTGGTTTTCTTTTTTCTTTTTTCTTTTTTTTTTTTCCGCTTTCCCCCCTCCCTTCCCACTGCTGAATAGGGCTTTAACTGCAAAAACCACAGGTAGCCAGATTAAAAATCCCATGGTGCGCTATAACTCGGCCTATTTATAATCTTGTCTCATTTTCTTTCATGATGGATTTGTTTAAGAAAAAAAGGTATCTGTTCTTCTCCCCCCACAGCCCTCGCACTCACCCCTCCTTTTCTCCTTCCTGGGCAAATCCATATGAATTATATCTGCTTCATTCGGATGCTTTTTTTGTTTTCAGTCTCTGCAGGTAACTCACAAATGGCTTTATTTCATTTTGTTCGTGTCTTTTTGTTTCAGTTTTGCATTCTAGATTTGCATTGTGTGTTTGGCTACGTATGTCGGATATTTGATAAGATGATGTGGGTTTGGGGTTGCTTACCATCACGTTTATTTTCCTCTGCACACACGCACCCCTCCCATCCTCCATCTCTGTGGTCACTGTTGGAAGCCATTTGGCAGAATAACCCCCAGCTGGGGTAGCATTTGACTCTTCAAACTTCTGGATGAAATGCGCACTGTCAGCATGGAAAATGATCTTTATGAGTTTTCAGTTCAAAAACCATCTTACTGCATTTTTTTTCAATGTATTTTGTAAGGATGGCATGGTATATTTTCCTAACAGCCTATATTAAAAAGGCCTGCAATGGCAATATTGAAAAAATTAAGGTGATTTTGTAGTTGAGAGAGTATTCAGAAAATGATCTTTACTAATCACCATTAGAATTACTTATCATGCATGGATTATTTTATACCAAAACTGGACATTTTGGTAAGGCATCTTTAACGACATACGTTTTCTGCGCACCACCGCCTTCCCTATGAGATGTATGAGTGACATTGAGGCGTTTTCACTTTGCTTTCCTGTAGACTACTGGGCTGCGTCTTTTACTGGCAACCATAAGGTAGCTAAGTGAAATCAAATATTTAATTTTTAAAATCTTTTTTTTTTTTGGTTGCCTTTGGACGACTCAGACTCTATTGAAATCTGTCTTAAGTAAATCTATTGGAAAACAAACGGCTTGTTGGGGGAAGATGAGGGATATATAGCAGAGCCAGGACTTATTTCTCCGTTTCCACCATTATGGTTTTCCAAGGAAAACGAGATACTTTTGTGAGAGCGCTTGAGAAGAGGGTATTCAGGTGGCTTCTGAAAAATTAAATCTTGCCATTTATTCTCCACTCTATTGTAAGAGTCGACAAAGACTTAAATCGTTAAAGGGCCTGGGTTTTGTCTTTGCATTTTTTTTATTTTGGCCCAAGATGCATCTTAACTCTACAGCTATTTGCGAGTGCCTTTTCAAAGTTGCATCGTCCTTTCACCTGCGTTCTGACATTGCGTTTGCGTTCAAAGGCAGAGCTGTAGCACTCATGTTAAGAAACAGTTTTAGAATTCTATAGAATTATTCTGTCTACACGCCAGCATTCATTACTTACCGTATTGCTCTGTCTAACACTGACTACAAAGGCAAAGGGACAATTCAGAGAATCTGGGAGGTGTCTTGTAAGTACATCTCTCTATTTTGTTCTGCTGTGGGTCACTTCTGGCAAAGGTTGGAGCCCCAAGTTTGGTTGTGCTTTGTATTTGCGATGGGATATATAATGCTATGACAGGTGCTATGTAGAAAGCTGGAAATTATCGCAGCAATGAGGAAAATCTGAACAGCCTGAATAGCAAAAACTTTGGCCTTTTTACAGGGCTTTTCTTTGTAGTTTGAATATTCCTGTACAGTCATTTGAACATTGCTGCCATGAGAATGACATGTAAATCAGGGAAGAAAATGCAGTTGCCGTTGACTAGAAGAGCTGTTGCTTATTTAAATTCTAGTAAGAATCTATCAGCTTTTAAGGATGCATATTTTTTCCATTTTGGAAAATAAATCGTTCTTCGTTCCTTCCTCTGGTCCTTGTATTAAAATTCTCTTTCGTCTTTGCAGTGAGCTCAACAAACAATACTGGTGTTTCTTATGGAATTATGGCACATATTTTTAATATTTTTTTTTAATCTTTGCATATTTTTACTAAAACGCGTGTTTTGGGCATCTGACATATCTAATGTCCAATGTTCTTTATGAAAGATTTGGCAGTCTCTTAACAAAGATTTCACAGCGATTTAATGAGTTTATGTAAACAGCTTTTTAAAAACCTGTTAAATTTGAACCATGTTTGACAGCAGTAATTTTCAAGACTGCTTTATATGGCACTGGAGGTGCGATGAAACGGGAGAAGAGGCCATTTTGCTTCGCTAAATGAGAAGTAGATTTGCTGTGTGTTTCAAAAAATTTAAATAATAATTACTGTTAATCACATATGAGTAGCTTGGTTTGAAGGACCTATCTGTTCAATATTTGGTGAATGATGTGAAAGGACCGTTATTAAAGGTATTCACTGTTATTCTTTCTTAAATCTTTTTCCATATGGAAGGGTAGTGAATGTTTAAAATACATATTTCTTACTATATTACTAAAGACAGCTATGACTGAGTACTGTGGAACAATTTATTATACTGTTATTGAAAAGATTCTTTTGTTTTTATTGCATCTCCGAGGTCTATACTTTCACGTAGGTCTTCAGCGACTGTGAAGGATAGTATACAAACGGTTAGATTTTATTCAAATATGAATACATATTAATGCTTTGATCAGAACTAAAGTATTAAAACTAAGCTTTCAGTGCATTGCCAGATTTTAATTAAATATAAAATAATGTTACTGCTTCTTTAAAATATAAGCGTAGTAGCTTTTCAGGAAAGGAACTTGATTTAAGTGGATCACCTTTTGTATTGCTGATGAATTTCTGGATAACAATTGCATTCCACTTTAGCCCTTGGACTTATCCATTTCCAGGAGGCTTACTTTGATTTTTTCACCTACGGTTGTAATGCTTGGGGAGGAGTAAATTGACATGTAGGTCAATAAAAGTCAAAGCAGTACAATGGCTTTTATACCATGCTGTGTTCTTGTAGTCTTTTAAATGCTATGCGTTTTCTATGAACTGACATAATATTGTTATTCTTTAAATCGTAGCTAATAATACAGGAATTTTTTTAAGGGTAGTTTAGAATCACAACTTCTTTTTCATTTAGATTGTTTTATATTATCTGGATTTTCTTTAGGAGCATTTTTAAGCTATGGTTTGATTGATCATTCGTCCCCCACCTCCCAAAATAATTTTAGTTTATATATGAGTTGACAAAACAGGGAAACTCCTGGATGGTAAAGATCTTCCTTTCGCTTTAATAAAAACAGCCTCGCTACTGAATCGGCGATTTTCTGAAGCAAAACTTCTGATTACAGAGAATACTACATCTAGTTTGCTTCTGCGAAATAAGACAGCAAGGTTAGGAAATTTTAATAACCCATGGGCTGTGGTGCCAGCTGGACCCTTATATTATCCCTTTTTCCGGCGAATGTCATTCTCTCCCCGCCATCTGACACGTGCCCTCAACGAGCTCAAAGATTTTCGTGTTCCAGCTGCTGTACAAAGTTGGATCGGTTTCGCGCTTGTTCTTTGACCGTTGACCTTCAGGCAAGAAGAAGAAAAAAAACCTGTACCCCTGTAACTTCAAATGTGGCGCTTCATACTAAAGCGAGAGGAGAAGTTTCTGAGAGGAAACTGAATTCTCCTTCCCGGTTCTGTCATGAGATAATTGGCGAGTCCACTGTTTTCATCCGTTCATAATTGGGTCAAGAGTAGCTCGAATGCTGAGGTGCGTTTTTGCCAGTGTTTGTCACTGGCGTCACGGTATTCAATTTTAACATACGCTGTTCGTGTTCTCAAAAATGAGGCAGCTTTAAGAGCAGGTCGCTGGTGTTTGGGGGTGTCTTAGGGCTCTCCGTAAGCCATCACCGGTTGGGAAAGGAAAACCTCGAGCAGTTCTGAAGTCATGAACACAGCCATTGAGAATGGCAGTTGTTATAAAAAAGGAGCAGGCGGGAGGTGGCGAGAAGTGTTAATAAGGTATTTTCCCGCAGCCGAAGTATCCGTTTCCTTTTTCCTCTCTTGCTTTTTGCACTTCCCGTAATCCCCTTGGCCTTTACCATCCCGTTTGCTTTACCTTCTCGGAAACCGGCGGCTCCTTCCCTGGGGCCCAATGTGTAGGGCATCCTCTCGCTTCTCTTCTGGCTTCTTCTCTTTGAAAATTTGCTTCTTTGCACTTGTAAACAGTCATCTTTGTGCAGCTGCTGCTTTGCACCTGGTTTTGTCTGAATTAATTCCGAGCTGTTTGAGTCTGTGGAGTTGGCAATAAAAAAAATACAGTAATAATCCTTATTTTCATTCCAGCAATGATCGTTATTTTTGTTCCGGCCAATCCTTGATATATGTTTATGGTTTGGTATAGATAAATTACTGTATCAACACAGCGGGTGGAACAGAGGAGACTTACCTTGCCTCCATGTATGCAATCAGTCAGAAGCGGTACTGACTGGTGTGTTTGTCTGGTGGAGAGCTTTATCAGCCATTGACAAGAGAAAATACAGGAACAAAATAATAGAAATATTATATACTATGATAACTAAATACCCCAACACACACACAATTTCTGTCTGTGTGTAAATATTGCTGTAGCAGTAACTTTTCAGTGCTATACTAATACAGAAGAAATTCGGGAGCATTTGTTTCACAATAGGAGACTTTCTTAAACTTTGATCTGAAAGACCCCATTGTTACCGGACAGATAAATCTCTGATCAACTCTTCTACTTCATGTAATTGTTGTAAAGTCTCCAAACACCGGTTTCCACAGAGATATTCTTCTAGGATCCGTGGAAGCAGTTTTCTTGAGGGTGTCTGGAGGGCACAGATAGATGTAGCCTGTGAAACGGTCAGATGGCGGTGGTGCTACTGAAGTCACTTCTGTATACAATTCTGAGTAAATCAATTCCGTGACTCATTTTTTTTTTTTCTTGGACGTCTTTGTGTTTTCTCAATAGGATATGTCTTTGGCATTAGCAGAAATGCATTGTTTGCTATGCAGGCTTTCTCTGCAGACAATCTAAATAATGGAGTTGCAATCTAAATATTTGTTTGTTATATTTTACTTGGAGAGCAGCTATTGGGCTGACAGTCAGGCTGCTGTAGACAGACAGCCCTTCCCTTTTAGCCTTTCCTAAACAAAAGCTTTTGGGCTGTATTGCAGCATGTTTAATTTACCAGCAGTCAACCCAGGATAATCAACCTGACTGTCGATGTAAAATATTTAGTTGCGGCAGGGGCATGGATTTCTTTGGTTGTCATTCGTAGCCTGCTGACTCGGGGTGGCCGGGGTGGATCCCAGTGATGGGGAGTATCTACTAAAATCGAGGATCTGATGATGGGTCCTATGGAGCCATTCATGCTGGGCTTTAACTAATAGGATTGCTGCGAAGTTGAGAGTTCAATGAAATGGCCAAATGCACCGATTTTCTGGGAAAACACTCAAATAGTGTCCCATATTGGGCTCTGGTAATGAACACAGCTAGTTTCTGCCGTGCTTGAGTAAATGCAGAGGACCAGTGGGGAGAATTTGGGCTGCTGCACAGACATAATCTTTGAGATCAGAGGAAAAAAATGGGCCTTTGCTCTCGAACTGAAGCACACAGTTGAGGCTCAGGGTTCCGTCCATCAAGCGCGCCCGTCAAGGTGATGCCACTGTGCACCTTCCCCTTCCCTGCTCGGATGAAGCCACCTTGCCACGTCTGTTGTTTTGCGTCAACGCTCTGCTTCTGGTCCCCGCTTCTGAGCGGCTGCTTCTGTTTGAGATGCCTTTCAAAAGGCTGTTGAACAAGCTATAAACATCTGCCACTTCCTCGCTTAATGGAACCATCAAAGTGTTCTCGTGCCGTAGTGGGTGATCATCTATGATCTCTTCCACATTTTTCCTTGACTCTCACTTTTTACAATATGACTGAAATCAGATAGTGGGGAATTCAGTGCAGGAGATGTAACTTTACTTGTGCCTCTGTCCTTTTATACTTGAGGCTGTTCGGCATTTGAAATATTTACTAAAGACATTTTTGGAGGCCGTACATAATGGTGCATAAATTATCATTTGCTGATTAAAAATCTTAAGTTAGCTTAGGAGAGAACTGACATTTTGTGCTGTCTACAGTGTATGTAAAAGAGAAAGCAGTTGCCATAGAAACTAGCTCATCACATAATAGGAACTCTAATTCTGAGATGGAGTTCTTTTCAGCAAAATGGACTTTCTGTGTGTAGAATATGAAAAGGAATATATAAGGTAGTTGTTATTACACTGTAGTCAAAATTTTATAATATTTTTTTGTTTTAATTTTAAATATCGGCAGCTGAAAAGGTGGAGTATATAATTTCACCTGTGTAGGGGCAGGGTGTATATCATATGGCAGTAATTTTATTTTATACCATTACTCCCTGTTTAGCAAAAAGTGATNGGGGGGAAGACCAATCTTGCTCATCAGCAGGGTAAAGGATCTTTATGCCAGTTTTTAATACATACGCTAAGTCTGGCTTTGCGTATAGGGTTTGTGTGTGACGGTTACAATGAATGATTAACACTAATGGACAATAAGCTGTACATAGTGTGAAATTATTTTTAAAATTAAAGTTATATAAAGGAATACTGAAGTAATAGATGATCAACTACATTAGTAAACACAAAACAGGTGATAATAACTGCAGCATTTGAGATGGTATAACATAATTTCTAAGCAGAGAGGCAAAAATACTGTGTTACTGTGCAGAAATGGTCAACTTACAATATAAGCTCTTGATTTTGAAATAAAAGGAGCACGTGCTTTCTATTTGAGGCTCAGTGTATGGCAAAGCCAGACTCTAAAGTTGCTTATTGATATTACTTCCAAGTGCAAGAGTCTAAATCTTCTCTTTTGAATGTAGTTTCTGTGATACTAGATTGTTCCAAATATTACAGCTAAACTTGTTGTTTGGTAAATGTCTGCTGTACAGAGAAGGGGATGCTTACTCACAGCATTCTTTATTAATGCTTTTCCGTTCTTTTGAAAATTGCTTTTTAGTGTTATAATTTGCTATAATTTGTTGAATAGAAGGAAATTGACTTCTCCTAATCCATAGAACGAGTACAGCAATTTGGAAGACATCAGCATGGTATCTACTTCGAACATACCAGGGTTGGCTGAGGGGACATCCTCTAATGCAAGATCAGGATTCATACTGAAGTTTTTTCACAGCGTCATAGAGTAATTTGAGTTGGAAGGACCTCTGGAGGTCATCACCTCCAACCTCCTGCTCAAAGCAGGTCTAACTTCAAAGTTACATCATGTTGCTTAGGGCCAAGTCCAACTGAGTTTTGAAAGTGTGCAACGATGGAGATTTCACAACCATCCTGAGAAACCTACTCCAGTGCTTTACTAATCAGCTGTGAAATTTCTTTTCCTTTATATCCAGTTGGAATGTCTATTGTTACAATTTGGATCTGTAGCTTGTCCTTTCACTGCCACCTTCAAGATGAGTCTGCCTCTGTCTTCACTACAATTCCTTACACTCAGTTGAAGACAACTATTGGATTTCTCCTTAGTCTTCTGTTCTCCAGGCTGAATAAACCTAGTTTGGTGAACTTCCTGAGGGTCCTAGCGGCCCATTCCTCCAGCTTGCAGAGTTTGAGGTCTGTGTGAATGGCAACCCTGCTCTCCAGTATACTGACCGCTTCCCCGCCATGGTATTACACATGGTATTGTGTTCTGTCATCCAAGTCATTGGTGGAGTTGTTAAGCTGTATCAGCCCCATTTGAACTTTGAGAAATGCCACTTGCAGCTGGTTGCCTGTTGACTCCTACTCTTCAAACCCAGGGGTCCAGTGAGTTCTTCACTCCCGTTGTAGTACAGCCAGCCGGTCCCTCTCTCTTGTTTGCCTGCTATAAAAGTCTGTATCAAAAGCCTTGCTAAAGTCAAGATAGAAGGCATTGACAGTTCTCCTCTTTCCACAGAGTCAGTCATTTCATTGTAGAAGACAATCAGTTTGGTCAAGCCTGATTTGCCCTTGGCGTATCCAGGTTGGCTGTTCCCAGTGACCCTTTTATTCCTCATAATCCTGGAAATTATTTTCATGGAGTTTTACTCCATAATTTTTCCAGGGATGGAGGTTAGGAAAGATATCCTGTCTGTGACTACCTACTCAGCTGCTATGTATGTCAAATTAAGTAGTTAAGTTTTTTAGTGTGTGCTTTTTCTCTTGTCCCTTTTCTAGAGGAAGATTATCCAAAATCAGTTTAGTCTTTCTTCCTTAGGTCAGCAGATGTTAATTCCATTCACTCACTCCCAGCATAAATCAAGTTTTGAACAGTAGTCTAGCTGTTAAGTGATTTATCTGATAGGAGAGATTTTATGATCCATTCAGTTCCTCAATTCAAAGGTATTATAAATACCAAATGAAAGAATGAAACACTAGACGAGAAATTATGACAATCTGTAGTTTGGAATGTTAACACCACTTGTTTTGGCAGTATTACTGGACTTAAAACAATAGGATCCATATGGATGCTAATTTTCCCAATTTTGAGCAATAAATACAACCTCTTTATGGTTTAAGTAATGATATTACTCAATACCACTGCAGGGTCCAGTAGACGGTTTCATGATGAGGTAATAAATAGCAATTTTGGAGAGCTGATTATTTGTATTTTTCTTTTATGTGGTTTATGATGGGGGAAGAAGAAATCACAAAGCCAGTTGAAAAGCCTTGCCCTCTCCTGTAGCTGACATACTTTGGCTGAAGATATGTCAGTTGAGAAATGTGAGACCATCCATAAAGCTCCGCACGCTCCCACATTAAAGTATTACAGAGAAACCTTCAAGTGGAAAACCAGTAACAAACTGCAGCTGAGATGCTTATGGCATTCTGCGCTGTCCTGGGCGCCCTACCACTGCTCTGCTTATTCCTCCCTATATTGCTTTAGTTGTGAAGAAAAACGGAAAACTTCTCTGGTTTTCCTCTTTTTCATAGACTGCAGCTATGAAGGGAAAAAACACCCCAAACCCCCATGATGGGTTATCTGTGGATCTGAAGATGATGTTACTGGCACAGACACCAGGCTGGGGACTTCACCGTTAAACATCTCTGCAGCTGTTTGCCCACTGGCCCAACCCCGGTGCCTGCAGCAACTCTTCGAGAAGTCTCCGTTTCTGCCTCAGACGTTAGGGATTTGCTAACCCACCAGCTGGAGGGGTAGCCAAGTGCTCTGCACTCTTCCAGCACCGCTCCCCATGCCAGTGCCGTGCTGGCGTGTCCTCCCAACTCCCTCCCCTTGTTTCAGCGCCGGGAGGCAGTTGCAGATCCATCCCTTCCAAGCTGCTCCATCTCCTTTTCCACCGAAGCGCTTACTCTTGCCATGCCATGTCACATGCGGCGTAGGCTGGGTTTTGTCTCCTGCCAGTTCTGAGCAGTAACAAATATGTGCCAGCGAAGGTCTCCTGACCGGGCTCTGTGGGATGTGCAAACCAAAGAAATGGGGCAGCTCGGTGCGATGCAAGGAATGGTGTTGGACCTGGGTGGGGGAGCTGGTCGGTCACTGGTCGAGTGCTCCGGTCAGCCCCACTGGGGCCCACCTCCTCCAGGGACTCAGCTCAGAAGAGACCATTGCCTTGGAGGGCCCATGTAGCCTTTTGTATTGCTCCGCATTTCCCATCTCTCCTTGTCTTTCCTGCTGCCATTTTGTGTTTCTGTTTTCCCTCAAACCCTGATAAGAACGGGGATTTTAGGTTACACATCTGGGGAAATTCCAGATAGAGAAAGCTTCATGTGTCAGCCATAGGCTTTGGACGTGTGCTAGGCGTGTATGTTCAGCCTTATAGAACTGTACGCGCTCTTTTTGCAAGTTGTCTTTTTGCTTCTTGGAAACCTACCTGTTTCCCCTTTTTTTTCTTTTTTTTCGAAACAAATTAGAAAGAAAATACATTATTTTAAAATGCAGTATTTTCAATATGAAGTCAGACAGCAGAGCTGTTCTTTTGAAGAAATGATTGCCATCTTTAACAAATACCGTTTCTTCATTTTGAAAGAGTGGCACAGACTCTGACAGTGATTTAAGGTCTTTAGTGTTGATTTCATATGAAGAAATATTTTTCACAGTATGACTTTAAAGTAGACTTTCTCCCCCCAATTACTCTACATGTTGGCAGCAAATTAGCTTTGAGGGCACATTGTGCACATCATAGTTCCGTGTTGATGTATTGGGGAGTCATTTTTGGATCTTTTAGCTCAGTCAGACCAATGACTGACGTTGTTCATGTCTTCCGTTTCTGTAGATTTGAAAGACTTTCTTTTGACAGGGAAGGTGATGCGGAAAAAAAGAAGCCAAAGTACAAGAAATGATTGGCAAAGTGATGATATCATCAAATGTTCAAAGACTTTGCAAATTGAAGCTTATTAGGCTGACATTTTGTCTTCTATTCAGCACTAATTGGAATCATGCCTGGGTGCATGATGTGGAAGGTACTTAATACCTGAGTGTTTATCATGACAAAATGACAGAAATCGATGTCAAGGATGCCGTAGATTTCTGTTTAATGGAGAAAACAATATATTTCAAACTGCAATTACATATCTCATGGTAATTTGTATTCATGGGTATGAAAGTCCTCCTGAAACACTGCAAATAAGAAAACTTTATTTTTGGCCCCTAAATTATTGGCTTGATTGTAAACATTCTATTTTCAGGTTTTAAAGTTGTTCTTCAGGGTTCATAAAAACAACACTGATGTAGTTAAAAAAAAAAAAAAAAGGACAAAAAAAACTGACACACTGTTTTTACTTGAAACAGATCTGAAAATCCCATGAAGAGTGAACTCTATCTTCCGTACGGGTGATATGATTCTTCTAAAGTTGTCTCTGGCAGCTTGAATGCTTTTGTAGTCTGTGCTTTCTGCTGTATTGGCATCTGAAAAATGAATTTAGAAAAGAGAAATAGAGAGGAAAGTGATTTTGGAAAGTCAGCCACTGCAAACACAGAGTACACTGGAATACTTGCAAATAGCTGCGTGTTCTCCTGCTGTATCGGGTGTCACTGGGGATTTCCAAGTCGGAGGTGCCTGCCCTGTCGAGGGCACACGCGTGCTCCCCGGGATAGCACACATGACCAGCGTGTTGGTCTGCATCTTCGTCTTGGACCTTACAAAGTTGAATTCAGATCTTCAATTAAACCTCTGGTATAATGTAAAATCAATATTTACTCAACAGTCGATGGAAACAACTAGCTGTTAGTGGAAATCATTGCCTGAATCACTGTTTCTAGTGAAATACAAATTGATCATTGAAAAGAATACATTTTAAAAAAATAATCAAAAAATCCAAACACAAGTCAATGTAGTCTGGATGCTCACAGGAATTACTGGTCCTTATGTGACTGATACAGCTGCCTGTGCGTTACTGTAAACTCCAGCAATCCTGTAACTAATAAGATGTAGTTTAGGGGCTGATGATAATTATTTGTATTAGTGGAATCCTCTCAGGGGTCTGAGTCTACGTTGTATTAGTGAAAATATATAATAACAGGCAACTCCTGTCCCGGTAAGCTCGTAATATGAATGTGCTTGCTTAGAAGTGGGTGCAGCAAGCAGAAGGTTGAGGACCTGTGATAGACAATAAGGTTTATCAGTAGGTTGACGTGGTCTGAGCAAGAAAGCAGAAGATACAGCACGTGAGCTGCTTCCCTCAAGTGGCTCTACTAACGACTTAGGAAAAATGCCTTTCTGTGATTTGTCTGTAGCATTGAGAGACAGCTAAAGTACACTGGGTACTGGCCATGTCTGCAGTTGCTGCTGTTATCAAAGGTTTCTTATGTGATGGGATAGAAAAGGAAAAGTGTTTGACTTCAGGTGGGGGATGAGCACATGAAGAACATTTTTGTCTGTTCAGAGTTCGGGAATCCTTATAAAGATTTACATGCTTATATAGATGCTAGTTGTTCGATCTACTCAAGCTGTGTTTAATAACAACTAACCGTAAGCCTTCTAAAACTATGTATGGTATTGATTTCCTTGTAGGAAAGCAAATTTAAAGAATAATTTGTTATTGGAACTCCTGGTCTGTTGGATACTGTTGTTGGGGAGTGGAGGGGGAGAGCATGGAGCAGGACTCAAGCTATCAATATACCATTGGTAACATTAGAGAGAAAATACTAGTTTTCCTGCTACAGTCAGTTGCAGGTGTGTGAGAGAAGGTGTATGTTTGTATGTATATATGTATGAGTATGTGTGTGTATGTGTTGTTGCCCTCTAATGGATAGAACCTGAATGGCTCAGCTTTGCATGCTTACGTGGGTTTCTGTAGCAAAACATCATTTTCAGGGTGTCTGATGTTTTCCATTTTAGAAGAATCTTGTAATGTTTATTCATAAGTCTGATACGTCTTTTGTGGGTAATGTTGCTTTGGTTTGTAAAATTAATTTGAAATTCAGCAGAAAGTCCCACAGCTTAGAGAAGTGCCTTTTCTTTGTTCTCTGAAGTTTTCTTTCAGCTAAATTATAACTGCTTAAAATTCGCTATTTTCTTTTCCTATTTTTACCATAGTGCTAAAATAATACCGGAATATGAAGAGAAAGTACCATGTCTCTGTACAATGGCAACATCAACGACCTTTGGAGACAAGTAGATGAGTAGAGCTTTATGACCCCCAGAGCGTGCCCCCGTCTCCACGCTCCTGCTGCGAGCCCCATGGAACCCGGCTCTGCCAAGCTCCTGAGATGTGGCTGGCAGAGGGAGCGAGCTCTTCACCTCGCTTCTCTGCTCCACACCCTGGCTGTCGCCGCTCTTCCCGGTGTCCCCCTTCCTGGCTGCTCGCAAGTGTCATTTGTTTTCTAGAGAAAGTGGCAAAAGTGTGGAATGTCGTGGGTGTAGACTGAGGTTCAGCTCTTGGTGAGATTCACGAGAAAGTCAAGTATTGTAAGAGATTAGGTTTTGGTTTGCTTTTTAAATAAAACTATTTTTGAAGGTAACTTTAGCATAACCTGAGAAAGAAAGCTGCAGGTTAGTTGGAAATTGGATTTACAGTTGTTTGTGCTGAAAGCAGTCCACTTCTACATGTTCTTTATAGTGGAATCCTAACATAGTCATATTTTTTCCATTCAACAAATACCTTTGGGAGAATTAAACTTCAGAATCACATTTCTTCTCTCTGCAGCCATTGACTTTTCCTGTCCAAAATTTCCAGCGCTTGCTTTTGCAGTCGGATAACTATACAGTGTTTTGAACACATAGCAGGACATTTGTTGCTAACAGCTTTCTTCATCTCCAGTTGTAGGTGCGTGTGACTTCAGAGTAGCACTGAGCATCCAACAGTTATCTTCCTCCCCTCGAGGAGGTTCGTGACGGTGGTGGTAGTCAGCGTGGGTTCCTGGTGGATACGGTTGCAACAAGCCAAATATTCATACTTACAAAATCATGTAAATGTTCTGGGGGGACCGGCAACTGAAGCTCTGCTAAGGTACCTCCAGTCTCTCTGTACGTTAAGTTTTAGCCGAGTCCATCTTATGTCTATGTATGATCCAATTAACAAGCTGAATCTAGGCTGGAACAGGAGAAAGAACAGTACGTTAATCAAATTCCCTTGTAATGACTGTGTTTTCATACGAATGACTTCTCTAAGGCGTGATCCAAGGCAGGGCATGCAGTACTGGCTTTTCCTGTCCTTCCCCAGCGCTGGGGTGCTTCCCTGTGCTCCACCTGCTCGTCGCAAAAGGCTCTTGTAGTGATCTGAGAGCTTACCCCTGGGAGCCAAAGAAATCGTCCCTGGGTTCTGGGCTACTACATTTTCCATTCATGGCGAAAAGAGAAAAAATCTGCATATGTTGAGAGATGAAGGATATTGCAGGAGCATCTTCTCAGCCCAAGATGGAGACTTTATCTGCGTTTCTAAATATTGGCATTTCTCCTCTGAACATGATGTTTCCTAGCAATGCGGGTTTTTTTCTGAGAATAGTTATTTTCTACTTACAGTAGATTGGCAGCCATTGTTTGTATTGTTTAGGATCAATTGAGGAATTTTTCTAAATGTTATTTCGATTTGATGACTTTGTTCATCAGTGAATTACGAAAGCTCCGATTGTTTAGTGCACAAGAAGGCTACAATACGTTACTGGCTCACAGGCTCACTTAACGCACACACGTTGCGATGGCAGTAGTAATAGCACCATTAAAGAACAAAAGGTAGCAACACATAGTAGCTCTGTATCTGGCCAATCCCCTCAAATTACCATAAATATTTGAGCAATCTGAATAGTTTTGGACTCAGTAGTAAAGCTTTCCTGTTCTTATCTGGCACTGAAGGAATGTGGAATAAAGTATTCATTTAACCACGTATAAAAATATGTATGCTATGCAGTTATAATCATGTGTCATTAATCAGAAAATACTGCAGAAACTCTGACAAATTAAAAACACAAGGATGTGTCTGCAAGGGCTTTTTCAGTCATTAAAAAGCTGCTTCACCTCTCAGGCAAACTATTTAATGGCAACTTCTTGCTCAGTGTACTGACATCTTCAAAGGCTCTGACATCTGTCGGCCTTTGAACTACCATTAAAAAATATTATCCCATTTCCATTCTTTTATGCCCATTTTTTTAATTATAGCCCTTCTTTCAAGTTAGGAACATGGTTGGTTTAAATGATGCTGTCCTTTCGTTTTCAGCCACCCAGCTGCGGTTTGAATAAATTGATGTAGAATCAAAGGCGGGACTTTAAAGGGAAAAGGTTTGATGGACTTGGACTCCGAACCAGATGAGGTTTTATGATGAAAAGGGTTTAATCCCAGCACAGGCATCGCTTCTATCAGTCGAGCAGTACAAAGCGATTCGTATATATAGGTTCACGAGAAATGATCTATTTTTTTTTTAAACAGCACAGATCTCTTCAGGACTTGCAAATGTGGCATTAGCTAATATTCAGAGAGCTGATTTCCTTTCATCCACCAGAAGCTTATGATTATAGTACAGTTCTCGAATTGGAAATGAGAGCTGCAACACAGATTTAAAGCTATGCTGTCTGATTTGTATTCAATATACATGTCACTGCGGGACAAGCTAGTCTCGGCCGNTATCGTGTCGGGGACTTAGTAGATTACTATTGTTTCTAAAGCAGTGCAAACAAACCCTTGTGATAACATTTCTCTGGCATCTTTTGCATCAGAGGCTGAGAAAAAATACGTGGCATTAATCAGTAATGGCTTCTAATGTAGTCATTTATATGGAAGGCGATGTTTGTTTTTCTGTGCATGAGTTTCAAGGAGGTTTAGCAGAGACAGCCTTGCTCTTCCTTTATAGCAATAGCCTTCATTAACGTGGTAATTAGGCATGCATATGGAGAAAGCTGAAATCTCTGTCTCAACAAATGCATCAGATGCCATTTGTCAGAAACACCACCTCACGGCAGCCAAAAAATAATCTCTTTAATAGTTCCCTGATCTTCGTGCTTCATGTTAGTAGAAATGCGGTACATAGGCATGATCTCTTATTTTCACAAAATCAGATGGTGTCCTTCAAACCAGTGATGCTTTCCAGAAAAGTAAAAGCAGTAGATTTCGAAAGTCTGCAAATGTTGTTCTCTGAAAGGACTGTGCTGCATTGTTGTGTGGGAAGGAGACCGCTGCCTTCCGTGCTCTGCCTCCAGCCAACAGTGTCTCCTTCAAGCCCTCCCCACGACCGTTGTTCCCTGCCAGAGGATTCAGTTTAGGAGTAATACATTGTTCCTCATCTCTTAATGCAATTTTGGGGTTG
>VZSZ01006743.1:66300-104544 GCA_013398815.1 Ibidorhyncha struthersii | reverse complement strand
TAAAGCCCAGTAGTTTGTAGCTTAAGTGCCATTTACATTAACTGGGATTTAGGCAGCTAACTGGCTTCTTTAAAAGTCCAGATCTATTTCAGTGCACTTCTTTTGGAAAAAAAGATCAAAATTTATGTTTGGCTTAATACCATGTCACAGCAGATCTTGAGAATTTGCTACCCTGTTCTCACATGTAGTCATAGACGTCGAAACAAGAATGGTCACGATATTTTCGGTGTAACTTTTCCTCCTGGCATTTTGATACCTGTGTCTTGTAGATTTCTTTTCAGCCTTCAGAAATGTATGGCAAAGTTAGCGAACAGTCTGGGGTTTAGATTTCATTAATTTTAGTGAAAATGCAGCTCAGCAGAAGGTAACTTTTCTTGATCGTTTTCCATGAGTCAACATTTCCATCGTGTTTCAGGAAAATGCTTAAGCTGTAGAACAAGAGTAAGCACCATACAGCAAATGCATCACTAATAAATAATATTTAAAGTGTTCGACATTTTGGGGGACTATATTAAGTGCAGGCGCAAAAAATGAAGTTGACCGTGGTTTGAATATGATGGAAGAGTGATGTTTAGCCTCCAGCAGCGCTGTACAGGTAGGGTGGCGCTAAACCTGCCCCCACCCCTAACACCCGAGCAGATACAAAATAAGCGAGGTTGGCAGGAATATGCTTTTGTCAGATTCATAAATGTTAGAGGCGTTTTTCAGAGCGTACAAAGTGCTGAAACAGTCCAAGTAAAGAATCTTACAAAGGAGGTTTGACGTTTAAAAGCAGCTTAATGCTGTTAAAATTAATAGAATAAATGTGTAAGTTAGCAGCTCAACACCTCACTTTACAAGTCCTAGTGGGTATTTTCAAGAGAGATGTCAGTTACGTTTGCAAAGGTGGGAAAAGCTGGGATTGTGTTGGGATGGAGTTGATAGACCTTTGCGTAAGCCCTGTAATATGGGCATTCAGATTTTACACGGCTGAAGAGCAAACATTTTACTGTTAGTACTATGGTTGCCATCTGCGCTGCTTTTACTGAAGGTTTTTTGACACTGAACATTCATCTAAGTCTAGAGAACTGCCGCCCTGAATGCGATGCAGTTAGTGAGTACAACTTTTGGTTTGTGTAACAGTTTTCCTACACGAGGATACCTCGACTTGATGTTATGCAGCCTGATTTATAAACTGCGAACATTTGATTTATGAATGAATTAATAACTTCATCCCTTCACTGAAATGTAGCCACGTATAGGATAAAGATGTCTTCTAGTTAACAAGTTGGGCAATAGCACCACCGTTACGGAAAGAAATTTTTTTCCCTCAAGAATGAGGACATTTAAGTATGCACAAAGTACTATATAAGTATGTAATAAAAGGCATCTCTCTGAGTACTGAAGTTTTAGCTTTGCTGATATGTTCGTGTTTCCAGGGAGTACTAGACTAGTGATCAGGACTCCTTAGAATTACGGTGACACTCGCGGGGCTCCTGCGCTTCCGTGATTTCCTCCGGAAGAGCTTGCACAGCCCTGTGCTTTTTGGAAAATTCGCTCGGCGCTCCTAGGAGGTGAGGCCGACCTGTTGGTCATTGAACCGTTGTTCATTTCCACTTCGTTTCACACCGTTTCATTTATCTGCTCCCTTAATTACCATATTTATGGGCCTATGTGTTCTTACCCAAAAGGCTCTTAAACTTGACAGTGTAATAGATTGTGCTGTGAAAGCTAAATGGCTGTTTATTACTTATCCCTCTTAATTTGCACTCTGCCACATCATTACCCATGTGATAATGTGCGTGACATTTGCAGAAGTAGTTTTCTTTGCAAGTCAAATCTATCTCTTTAAGGATTCCTAATATTGACGAATCGCTGATTTTACCGGTCACAAGAAAAACTGGGTAATAAATTCTTAACCTATTTTAATTGAAATTGCTATGGTATAGAAAATATTTTCAATGTATTTGGTTAAAATTGAGATTAGTCAAGTTAATTACAAAGCTTTATTTAGAAGATGACATCAAAAACTTGAGTTACTAAATTTTAATGACTCTTGCTAATTCAAAATTTTTTTTTAAGTATCAGTTTAGCTTTGATATCTCTTCAGATTTAGACTGTAGCTTAAACAAAAAGATTGCCCTTTCAGCACTGCCTTGTGCCCTTTGCATCATTGTCGTGTTGCAAAGGAGGCACAAATGTAGGTGCCAGCTGGATGCGCTGGCCCGTTGACATTCATCTGGCGTGGAGAAAAGCGGGTATACTGGGACCAGTGAGTCCGGCTCAGTAGGATGCTTTGTGGGCAAAAAGATCAGAGAGCTGTTAGGGCTGTGCCTGGTGCTGGTGCTGCACTTGGTTGGTAACTCTTTTATCTCTTACGGGTAAAAATTCCCTAAAAAAAGGTAAAAACCTAAAACCTAAAAAAGGGTAAAAATTCCCTAAAACCAGAACGAGATCAAGTGTGAGATCAATTACTGTGACTTGCTGAAACTGAGATGTTAAGATTCATTAATATAAACCAATTTTGTTTTAAACACAAACCAACATTACTTATCTTTCAAGTTCTTACAACTATACGCTTTTCTTAGCTTAGAGCTGCAAACAAATAATATCCGTTTACTTTTTTATCGTTCTTTTATGTTAGATGCGTTCCTCAGTTTTGTGATGCGAAAGAAGCTCATACTATCTGTTTCTCAGCACTTTGTAAAGCTTTGTTTATTCATAAGAAAGCTAAAGTAGTTCAGATTCCCACTTTCAACAGGTAGTCCTTTCTAAGGTATTTTACACTAAATACATCACTGGTTGCTGTGTGACTGGGACAGGATACTTCATCCCCCTCTTCTGGGACGTTGCACTGATCACGGGTAAATAGGGAGTCATTGTCACCACTGAATCACTGAGTGCTTCTACTTTGTTCCTTATTTTGCTTTCCTTCTTCATCATCAAAGTGAGATTTGTTTTTACTATGGACTTCCTTTCCCTTGACTGGACTGATCTCCTTTCAAAAATAATCCTCTGCCCAGTAACGAATGTTATGTATAACTCGTCCGTCTCTGTCGCTTCGCGCCGGCTTAACAAGACACAAAGAAACAAATCTCCCTTTCAGAAGGGACGGTCTTGCAGAACACACTGTTCAAATGCATGTGTTAATTTAATGTTCTTCCAGGTGAGAAAGGGCTGAGAAGGTATTGGCGCGCATGAGGGCAGAAGCTGCACAGCGGTGGTTCAATTCAGGCTCTTACTTAGGGGCTAATATTTTAGGTTATTGTCCTAGAAAGGATCATTGTGATCATGTAACTTAACAGTTCACATTTGAAGTAAGTCCATGGAACTGCTCAGAGGTTTCGGGGGGGTTTGTTGGGTTTTTCGAAATGTTACACGCAAGCAAAGTTAAACACAACAAATTGAGACGCATGCAGTCATCTCCAGCTGAAGCCAAGTTCGCCCAATGCGGAAAACTTTTGGAACTCAGTTTGAAGAGCTGTCATGATCCACTTGAGAAATGCGGTGGTCTTTAAAAGGGATACTTGTTTTTCATCAGACTGAGAACACTCCACAATGAAGAGCAACGAAGGGTTATTGCAACTTCATCTGCTGGGAGATGTTAGTCACTGTAAAAACTGCTGAAGCAACACCTAAATGACTCTAGATCTGAGCCTCAGGGAGTAAGTGAAGAGTGGATTTGATCTTAACTCTGCAGTGCCTTGTTTTTGTGAGTTTTCAATGCCCTCAACGCTATTTGAAGCTAAATCTGGTGATGGGGTGGATGTGGTTTGGTGTGTAATACATTGAGAGGGAGACAGTGAAGTCCGTGTATTCCATCACTGTGAGTGTAAAAGATGCGGTCACGCTCCAGCCTCTTCCTTAGAAACCGAGCCAAGTCAATGCTTCACGGGGTTGAAGTAGGAGCTCCTGAAAAATAAAGGGAATATTTATTTTTATTATTTTTTTTTAATTAGACTATAGTCATTCAGTCCATTTCTCATCTCTGTTGCATGTAATTGTAACAGAGTTTCAGACATCAGCAACAGATTTTAATTTAAACTTTTTGCCAGCTTTATATTTTCTTATGCAATTTACTTTTTAAAATTAAGAGCACATGTTTTCCTTCCAAATAACATGCAGAACATTTATTGGCTTTTTAAATAGGCCAAAGTGAGCGAGCAACCTTCTTTTTTTCTTTCAAGTCTATTTTTTCCCTACAGGCAAATTGCTGTGGGCTTATGACCCACCCTTTTTATGACACTATTTCAGCACAGATATTCTTAGTTAGAATCCTAAGTTATTCCTTTGAAACAGAAATAGAAATCTGCATCTCAGCTAGCAGTTTCTTCAGCTATGGGATTGTCATACGTGCACACACATACATACAAGTGTGCCGTATAAATTCATATGAGAACTCTACCCTGTCACAGAGTTTACTTTATGTATTTGTATTTTTGTTCCATTTGGGATACTCTGTAAGCTAGTGGTTTCTTTCTGTTTGTTTTTCTTTATGTGGATTAATAGGCATTTTGCAAAATGCTTTCTTGTTTGGAGCATGCAGCTATGGCATGGCCATCCTCTGGAATCGCTGTGAACTTCTGCTTTCTTTGGAAAAAAGATATAGATCTCTCTTATTTCCTTTACTTGTACCCATACAACCAAAATAAAGACTATAACATTTTAATCCAATAAAAAAAAAAAAAGGCAGCAAGTAGCAATAAAATTTTGGACCTAGTTACATAGTGTGAAGTCTGTATTTCTTATGTTTAAGCCGTACGTTTAGCACAAGAATAAGTTGCTCTGGTCGAGTGTTTAAGATGCGTATTTCTCACAGCAGCTCTTGTACCCCAGTTATTGTTTGGACCACGGAAAGAGTTGGGTAGGTCTGGTTCACAAACATCGATTTGAGCAGCTAGGAAAAGAATTTAAGAAACCAATACTGAGAAAGAGGTTCAGTTTTACAAACAAACCAAGCAAGCATCATGCCTTCAGATCTCAGGCACGAGAAGTGAGATTTTGTAATCGCATCTTTTGTTTTTTCCACAGACTCATTAAGAAAAGAGCAGTTGCTCTTAAGTTTTATATTTCACGGATTTTTCACAACTTGAGAATGATGTCATCTTGGGGGTTTTGTTTCCTAATAGTACTAATTTGCCTACGTTTAAGTCTAATAATAGTTTATTAAACCTGGCACGTGGAATAGCAGAATCTTAGCGATGGAAAGTTTGGGATTCGTGTCCTTTAGCAGTTTGAAGATACCCATGTCACACAAAGTTGTCTTGTGCAGCAAGTTGTTCTGTTATAAGCTGCTTCTGCCAGTGACTTTGTTTATGGGAAAAAATAATCTGGCTGTGAGAACTAGACTTATTTTAAAGTAATTGACAAGAACTGTGGCTGTGATCCTCAGCATAAGCTTTTTCCAGTCACTTTGGAGAGATTAGATGTCTCTTAACATCCTCTTACCAGCAGTGAAGTTGCTCCAAAAGGACTCCTTTAATCATATTAGTTTCGCTGCCATCACCCCGTCTTCAGATTCTTTCTTCTTTCCTAATAGAACCAAATCTGCTCTTGCCATCTATGAGGTCCAACATTAATGCTCCTTTGCATATTAATTACTGTTACTTTACCTATAACGTTCAGCCCGTTGTCTCTTGGCTCCCCGGTTTTGAATCTGAGGGCTCGGAACTGCTGCTTTTTCCATGTGGCAACAGCAAACACCATATTGTGCTATTTGATTTTTCTAATGGCTTTGCATAAGAATTATTGCATACAGAACAACGTAAAGCAGAAAGGCCTAACAGTTGAGTCAGGAAATCACCCAGTCTTTATTTTGGCTTGTAATACGATTTATGAATGAATTTTCCCTGTATTATAAGAAGTTAGCTTTGGCTCCTTATCCTAAATATTTTGTCAAACTTTCTAGGAAACTTCTTCTGAGCAATGTAATATCTTAGTTTCACTTATACAGGAAGAAAAAAATAATTAAGGAAGTTTTCTGTTTTAAAAAAGAAGGAAGGAAGGGGAAAAAAAAAAAGGAAAGTGGTAGTGGAGGGAGAATGAGCTCTCAAAAAGAGCTCTCAGAGATTAAAAGATAATTGTTACTATTCCAGGCAGGACATGCATTGGAACGGCTATTAAAAACCCCAAATGCTACTACTTACATCAGTTTAGAACTCAGACCGTGTCATCCTATAGAAATTGTAGCTTTATAGCATTTCTTTGGTTCAGTAAAAGCCAGTTAGGCTAACGTTCTGTTACGATCTGGAGGTGAAATTATTTTCCAAAAGAATTATAAAAGTAAATTGCAGGTTGCAATTATACACTAAAATGAACTTTGCATTTTAGTCTGTACAATTATATACTAAAATGTACTTTACATTTTTAGTCTGTATACAGATTTAAAAAATTAAACATGTGTAGGGGAAAAGATCAGGAAAGGAAGGAAAGGATCTAGTGCAGATTACTCTATATGAAACATATGTTTGAGATAATGCTGATATAGCTGAAGTATGTGGTCTGCGCTATACTTCCGTATACAAACGATGTGCTCATTCCACCTCTACGCATATACACACACAATTTTACCTTTGACATAGTAGGGAATAATGCCAGTGAGTAATTAAGAAAGCATGGAAGCAAATGTCAGCCCTGTGAGACGTTTCTGAGATGGTTAATACCATTTAATACACATTACAGCTGTGATAGTCGAAGGACACAACTGAAAGTTTGAAGGGAGACGACATGTCTTTGATTACACCATAGAGTTCAAATAGTTTGAAAAAATAGGCAAACTTTCAAGCCTGGATTTTTCTCTCTCAGATCACAGTATTTATAACAGTCTGTCTTGGGATATTAATGTACGAGGCAATGTTTCTGATAGTCATTCATTTCCCAGCTTTGGTCAGAAATGAATGCTTCTTTTTCAAAGATTTGTAGTAATGTGGGTTTCAGAGACTGCAAATAGATGGTTTTGCTGAATGCAGACAGTATATTAAAAATGTCTGAAGAAGAAAAATAGTAGTTGGAGAGAGAGATCAGTTCAGAGCTCTAGAAGCAGTAACTGGCATTCCAGCGCAATGGGATCTTTAAATATACAGTAATTTTCATCAGATTTTCTTATGAAACCTTTAATAAGCTTGAGCTGAGTCACCTACATCTGTTTGGTAGAACATCAATTTCTCATCTCAGTATTATCACATCCTCTGTGAAAGAATTATAGAATCATAGAATGGTTTAGGTTGGAACGGACCTTAAAGACCATCCAGTTCCAACTCCCTCCCCTGCGCAGGGACACCTCCCCCCAGCCCGGGTTGCTCCCAGCCCCGTCCAACCTGGCCTGGAACACCTCCAGGGATGGGGCAGCCACAGCTTCTCGGGGCAACCTGCGCCAGGGGCTCACCGCCCTCACAGGGAAACATTTGTTCCTGATATCTCATCGAAATCTCCCCTCTTCCAGTGTGAAGCCATTCCTCCTCATCTTGTCACTCCATGCCCTTGTACAAAGTCCCTCCCAGCTCTCCCTCTCTCTTTAGGCACTGGAAGGGGCTCTAAGGTCTCCCCGGAGCCTTCTCTTCTCCAGGCTGACCCCCCCCAACTCTCCCAGCCTGTCCTCCCAGCAGAGGGGCTCCAGCCCTCCCAGCATCTCCGGGGCCTCCTCTTGCCCCACTCCAACAGCTCCATGTCTTTCCTGTGTTGGGGGCTCCAGAGCTGGAGGCAGTACTCCAGGGGGGTCTCCCCAGAGCAGAGTAGAGAATTACAGGGAACTGCACAGTTACTTGTGGAGTGGGGAGGAAAAAGGGGGAAATACTGTGTGAGGTTTTTAGTGAAAATGCTCGTACTCAGAATTATACTTCTGAATGAAGACACATATGTGCTCCACCATCATATGTTGCAATTAGCTGTAAGGGCAACGGTTTCGTGTCACAGAAACGATGGTCCTGTATTTTGTTTAAGAAGCTACAGAAGAAATGGAGTTAGAAAAGTAAGTAATGAGAGTTGTATGCGAGCGTAAATCTAAAGTAATAAATATATACCCTACGGCTGCTGTAAAGTAGCAGCGTGTATTCTGTATACTTCAGGAGTAACACAGCTTTACCGCGTGTACCCTCTGCTCCGTACCCTTCCCGCTTCCCCACGGAGAGCAGTGGGCTGTTCTGCTCCCGCTCCCTCATCCCCGATGCCACTGCTGCGTCACACAACATGTGGTGCTCCCAAAGGCTGAAGGATGATCTGTGATCGCACAAGAGAGCTGTGGATTCTGAAACATGTCTTGCGTTTCAAAGGCCGTGTGTCTTGTCTCTACTGTGTTTGCGGAGTCTGAAGGGTTCTCTGCACTGGCCCACGTCCCGCTCGCGCCGTGCTCTAGTTCCCCCACCTGGAGCAGGAGGTTCTTTGATACATTCCTGGTGCACGTTAGCGCGTTATGATGAAATGCAGTCTATAATCTGTAGCAGCGATTGATAAATGGTTGGCGATGCTCTGATATCTCATTAGAAGGTGGCAGGTCGTTTCTTAAGGAGAAAAAAAGGAAGAAGGCACGGACATTATACATGGTGATTATGTGCCGCAAACTAAATTCCTTCACCCGTGGGGGCACCCACTCCAAAAAGGTAAATCTTGCTCCATCCGTGCTTTGGGTGGGGGAGCTGTATTCATCTGCGTGTGTGGAGAGAGGGGGAAGAGCGATAGGAGAGGCCAAGGAAGGGGACAGAGAGTCCGTGGCGTCTCCTTCCTACCCCAGCCTACAACTGCCTGAGAAAATCAAGTGGCATTTGTTTTGCGGGTTTTGGTGGTTTGTTTTTCTTACTTCGTTTGTTCTTTATTTCAGGTTATCTGTGATATGGAGAACCAAATCCACAAGCTGAGGGAAGAGCTTATCCAGGTGAACGCTCAGCGGAAGCAGCAGCTGCTGGAGCTGAGCCATCAGTGGGAAGAGGAGAAGCAGAGGGTGGCTCGAGACCATGAGACGGCGCTGAAGAAGCTGAAAGTGGAGGCAGAAAAAGTCACATTAGACCTGAAAAAGATACATGCGGCAGAAACAGAGAAGGCCTTGGAAAAGGTAAGAGGTTCGCAGGGGGCTGCTTCCTGTGGCACGGCAAAAGGGGAGCAATCACCCCAAAAGTCAGATAGGCCAAAGTTTCACTGAGGCAAGATGTTTAGGGGTCACTTGAGTTGAAAAAACAGACGTATGCTGTAGATCTGGCATTGGGTGACGCAATCACGGCACGAGTATGGAAAGTTTTGTGGTTCTATAATGACAGATGACCTCTCTTTGGACATGCAGCGGCGGTGGTCGCTGCTGTAGCCGCGTTCCCCGAGAGCGGTGCTGGGGCAGCACCTTCCAGCCGTGGGGAGCACGGCACTGGGATGACTGTGCGGTGCTCGGGAGCTGGCGGGACTTTAAAAATCCAGATGATTTCAAAGGCGAAGCCAGCCAAGGACCAGGCCGATCACTTTTCCTTTGCTGGAACAGAGAGAGTAGAAGAGGCGGTTCTGTCTTAACTGAGCTTTTTCTCCCTTAAAAAGAGGGAAAGTTCTTAAGGAGGAAAAAGTTCAGGCTAAAACTGCAAGGAAATTGGGTCTAGTTGCTAACAATGGTTGGTCTACTTTTGCCTCTGTGCATCGGGTGAGCAAGGACGCTGTGAAAGGCTTGAAAATAGAAATTAATGTTTCAGCTGCATCAAGGGCTTCCCTCCCCGTTCTGTTCAGCGGGGTCCCTGAGTGCTCATCAGGGCTGGCTGAGCATCCCCTCGGACCCGCGTCTTCAGGTCAAGTACTTCACCACGTTAGGGATGATATGAGCTAAAACATGTGAGTTTTATTTCAAAAGCTAAAGGAAAAAAAAACCTACTTAATATTTATGGTAGACGTTGTGTATATGTAAGCAGATCGTTGTTGAAGTATCTTTTATATGCATTAATGTAATAAATCAAACATTTTATTGCAAAGTGATGTACAGTGGCACAAATTAACAATCTGCATATACTGCTTGAACAGCCTTTGTGAAAGTGACATTTCATTTACCTGCATCAGGTTCTCGGTCTGTAATTTTAAACAGCATTCGGAGGATTATGTTGGAAATCAGCCAGCCTGAAGCCATTAAAATGGCTGTGATCAACAATTCAGAATCTTTTCTGAATGTAAGGAAAGCTCCGCTTGGCATAATTATTTAAAGCCAAGGTCATAGAAAGTATTTAAACCTTTGAAATTCATCATTAAAGGATTAATTTTAACTCAGGAAGACATTGTCATTTTTGCTTAAAAATGGAATTTGAATCTCAATTCTTTTCTTTCTTTGATCTTTTTTTACATGTGTAGTCTAGCAAAAGAAAAGTTAACTTCTTTACATCCTCAAATTAAAGTTACAAATAATCCTTCATAGGGCAATATCTTTAATAGTCTTGAATTGTCATTTCTGTCAGAAATACTATTTTTTAATTTTTTTAATTTTTTCTATTTTTCAAGTAAATCGCTAATTTTAAGCTATATTAACTGCTATTGAATTATTTTTTTATTTAACCTACTTCCCTATTTTTACCTCTAATCAGAAGAGCACATGTTGAGTAAAAGATAGGAGGGGGAAAAAAAAGTATCTCAGGTGGAAAGACGTGTGAAAACACCTTGCGTTACCTTCAAATCTCCTTTTACCATTCTGCTTCGCTTCGGTCTTCCAAACGTAGAGCTGTGGAAATTGGCCACAAAGTCCAAAAGTCAAAGTAGCTTAGAGAGCAAACTCCATTTAAAGCTCAAAAGTTACAGTTTCAGCTAACTTAGTTCAAATCTTGATCCTATTAAAGTCCACGGAACTTTGATGAGGGAGAGTCTCTCCAAGAAGGGGAGAGGGGGAGGGAAGCATCTTAATTGCAGCATGAGTCTTGGAACTTGTTTTGAAAAGTCTTTATTTTTCTAGCAAATCTTGTTACCTTGACATTTAGGACGATATGGGAGAAAAATTTGTCCTCTAAATTTACTTTTTTCTGCCAGTTCTGTAAAGATTGCTTAAAAATCCAAGGGGAAGCTGAATTTCACTGTTTAGGCGTGGAACATCTGACTGTCCAGATTTTCTGAAGGTCAGTCCGTTCCCAAGTGAAGGATCTCATTCCTCTGCAGTCTGTTTTGTGAGTAATACTCATTTCTGTGTGGATTGCTTCGTGTAATTGTGGACTGTTGTTCACGTGAATGTGATGAAATACAAAAGAAAAGGCTAAAACTTAAGCGAAAAGAAAAACCGAAGTCCCAGTGGGTGGCAGGAGATACAGGGTTCATATGGTATTGCCCTCCCTATAGCCCTGCTGCAGCGGGGATGGGAAGGGGGGGGCAGAGATAGCGGAACAGTTTTCATTGCAAGAGCACTGGATATTTAAATATTTGCTGGTATCTGTAGACAGCCTGTTAATATTTAGCAATACATAATTTAATTTACTAAGGTCCGTTGCTTAAAAATCTCAACTTTAAAGATAGCACTTTGGGTTTTGTACTGTTTTGGTTGATTCGTTTTGTTCGTGTTTCCAGCGTACAGTGTCAGAAAGTTGCTCAGTAAGTGTAGTACGTTAACGTTTTTGAACCTCTGATTCTAAAAGCAAATATCTTTTGACAGTTATTGCGTCTCCCAATCAGTGGGGAACGATAAGCAGGAAAATATTTAACAGGTTGCCAAATGGAGCCGTGTAACCTGCACCATAGGAAAAATAAACACAGCATCTGTTGTGGTGGAAATAGTAATAAAGGGGAAAGTCCGTAATTTTCCAGTGACCTCCCCTGTTGCAAGTGTTATTTTCAATTAAACACCACTTCCTTACAAAGTGAGCTATAGCTGACCTAAATAAGCACATTATGAGTAGTGCTGAACCTGTTGTGGACAAGTTGGGCACCTCTGAGACTTCTCCATGTCCCCTGAGCTGCAGGAGCGCTCGAGGGGGTGACGAGGGCCCTACCTGGACTGCAGGCAGGGGACTTCTGTAAGCAAGGTCCTTGTCACCAGCCTGGAGGGTAGGAACGGGGCCGGGGGGATACAGGAGCAGCTCGGCGTGGGCTGGCCTGATGCTCTTCTCGCTGGGGCGGTGCAGCCAGTCGTCTTTAGCCTCGCTAGATCAGGTGTCACACGTAATCACCTTATCGCTCACCTTTTAAGGCATAACATGGTAGTTATATTAGAACACAGAATCACCTTATCAGATAAGGATAACAAATTTTAAAGTCGTTAAGGTCAGATAAGCCCTGCTGGGCATAAATCAGACAAAAATTCCAGACGATAGCACGGAGAATTTGAAACAGTACTTATTGTGTTCTTAGGACTTCAGTACTTTCACACTGTTATCTGTCTCTAACATGAAAATGACTTGAGAATATCTCCAAATTATTTCTTGCCTATTAGTTAAGGAATCTTAAATACGGGTTCAGAAGAACACTTGTATTCAATCATAGTGATTTTGATTTACTTTTAAAGTATAGATTTAATGTGCGTGCATTTCATTATAGCAAGTGATTATGGCATTTTCTGATGTGATGGTAATTTTATTTTTTTATGTGAAGTCATACCTCATTATGATGAAATGAAACATAAACTGTTTAAGAAATAAACATATTAGAGATACATAATGCTGTAGTTAGGCTCCACTAAGGACTAATTTCAGCGGGGAGACAGGTGTGGTATAGGTTGCATCAGCAGCACTTACGGCACGAACACTAATCAGCCAGGTGTAACGGACTGTACAAAGCTTATGTGCATTTTCAGGTTTGCCAGAAACCACTAAACCAAGAGACAAACTGCATTTCTAAGTGCGTGCAGATGTGAAGCTTGGCTAACGCAACTGTTTGTAACGTTCATCTGTGGTATTTTCTTGGCAAAGAGAACGAGCATTCAGAAAGCATGACCCGAGCAGATCAGTAGACATGCTAACTATGCTCAAAGGAAGCAACCTTGGAACTGAAAAGATCTCATAAAAAAGCTCTCTTTGAGCAGCGCACATGAGTAAATTGGAGGGGGAGAAAAAGGTTGGGGTTTTTTCCTCTCTAAATAATTTTCAACATTTAGCTTTTTATTGACTTCTTTTCTATATTTAAATAGATATTTTGACTCATCCTGTTAAATCTTTATGCAGGATCCAGGAACATCTAATTCTTTTTCAGTGCTGCTTTTCTTGTGGAGAAGTAATTTACATTTTTGTGTATTGACTGTACTGAACACGCATGATATTTGATTACAGGATGAAGCTGTAGTCAAACAAACCAAGAGAATCAAGTTTCTGGACTGCAGTTCTTCTGATTTCAGTACAGTTGTGAAATGGTTCACTCTGGAGAGATGGGACTCCCGAGATGGCATGAAACCTAGCCAGAGCCATGATAATTGTCCTTGTAGGTTTTAATGATGTAGCAGTTAGTTGTACCCTGAGATTTCTGTTATTTTAAATAACATTTCCCATGTACAGTGTTTTCGAGTCTATACCTATTACAGTTGCTCCATCTACATCTGGTGGGAAGTCCACATAAAACTGAAATGCCCAGGAAATTCAAAGTTAAGGTCACTGTGTAGGTGACCACTTCCCTAACTAAGAATAACTCTTCTATATAATAGCTAGGTTGTAATGTAATGTTTTTGTAACGGGGCCTTTTTCAAGAATCTGCAGACAGTGTCCTATAATTGGATGCTTAGTTTTTGAACAACTTCTGCTTGCATACAGTTTACAAATAAGGTACTGGTAACGTGCCCTACAGAGCGTTTCAGTCCTTCCTTTAGCCTCAAGCTTTGTGATGCTGGATTAATTAACCAGCAAGTACAGCCCTAGGATGCAGTCCAGCTGGACGTACTCATTGGGCATACTTTCCTACTGCATAGGTAGGAATATCTTTAATTCACAGTATCGGCTCTGGCACTGTTGTCAGTACTCATACAGATGATGCCATACTGTTCAACACTGGCAAAGAAGACGAAGAGAAAGAATATGACATCTTCAGAGATTAAAGAGATGCTCCAAGAGATACTCGATTGAGTATTGAGGTCCCCCATAGCAGTTACTTCTGCTCGTAACGAATAAGCATTGCGTGCTTTCCATTAGCTTACGTTGTTGAATGTCTCTCTAGCTGTTGTTCTTCTCTGCCAACTCTACATTTCATTAACTACCAAAAACAGTTCCATCTTTGTATCTAAGACCTTCTGGGAACTGGACCGTCTCTGCAGCAGTTCTGCAGGTTCCTGCTTTGACTTCTTAGCATAATGGAGTCTTTGATCTGAGTGACACCTTTCACTTCATTAACTTGAACACTAATAGCCGTGGTATAGATAGCTTCGTTTATGTGAGCATCCAGATGAACTTTTTTCACACTCGTTGCAGCGATACCCTGGTTATTTACATGGGGGCAAATAGGTCAACCATAAAATGCGGACATGTATTCTTCCCGAGTATAATGATATCATTAAATTGGTATCTAATTATCATGTAGACATATGTTTTTCTCCTTGCTGAATGGATCTCTACCAGTTTTTGTATATGTGCCATTTTTTAGACTAAAATGTTTAAATGTTTGTTTAAATCTATTACATAGATTCTTTTGTTTAGGCCTTAGCTATGAATGATCTAAAGAGCTTCTAATTCTTACCAAGAGGAGCTGGATATTCCCTAAGCCTCTTAATTTTTTTCATTACAGTCCAAGAACTATTGGCTATGATATTATCTCTCTGTTCCAGAGTAGTAATATTTTGGTTGATTTTGTGTTGTCAAGTCTGTGTAGATTTACTTACATTTGGTTCTTGAACATTTCTGACAGTGATTCACCAACTAGTATTATTAAAAATGAGCATAGTGCTTTGACTTTGTTGGAGAAATTCTGCCAGAAGCCTAGAAGATCAAGAAAAAATAAATATATTTCAAAAAGAGAAAAGATTTACATAGCAAAGTTAGCGTATGTTAGCACAAGAAGTGCAGATTATTTAATCTGTCTTTATAATACCTTTCCAGCAACTCTTGCAACAAAATTTTGCTCACAGATGAGGGGAGAAAACCAATTTCCTCTCTAGTGTGTCCCCTTTTGCACTGCTCCTTCTTATTCCTCCAAAGAAAAGGAAAGAAAGATGATAGTGGACCAGGGAAGTGGTCACAGGAATTGCATCATCCCTTAGGGGAGCCATTTGGAAGAGTCTTCAATCAACAGAGCCAAACATGAAGAAAAATATGGTAGAATAATCTCAGGGATATTTCACTCAGATGAGACTAAACACAGTTTATGGCTCTCTCCCTCCTGGAGATATTTCAAAGCAACAGTCTCAGTTATTCAGAGAGTTACTCTGCTTCTACCTCCTCTCAAAAAAAAAAAAAACAAACCCCAAAAAACTCAGAAAAACAAACCAGGAAACAACAGGCAAGATTTCTGCCCATCAATTGTATTTATAAAGCTGGTTCCGGAGATAACCAAGAGTAGTTGGTATAATTGTCACTGTGGAAAAAAATACGCACCTCTGAGCATTAAACTTACTCTTTAACGTCTTCATTAACGTCTGGAGAGGAGATCAGGCACCACATTATTTGCGTTCACAAATAACACCATAGGGTTAAAAATTAAAATGACCAATGTGACACTGTTAAGAAATGAGAACCAGGCAAGAAGAAGCATAATTGAGCTAAGTGATAAATTATTATAAAATGTGAAATTAAAAAGATAGCTTTCCACAGGGCAAGGACTGATACAATTAAAATCAGAGCTCTGTCACGCAGCCTGTCTTTCAGCGCACTTTCATTCACTCCCTGCTCTATCAGTTACAGCTGGTTAGTTGTTTGAGAAGTTTGCTTGGGTTTTTGGGGGGTTTGGGGTTTTTTTAACCAGCTGGTAATAATCTATCTAAGAAGTATTCACAGGTGGGGTTTTTTTGTCTTCTCTGTCTCCCATTTCTTTTTCAAGTCTGTGTCCAAACACCACTCCTCGTTCTGCCACACCAGAGCACTCTCTGCTTTTCCTCCATTCGATAACTTCCAGGCTGTAGCCTTTGGTGCATATTCATAATATCAAGACTCACAAAATCATGAAGATGGTGGGTAAGGTGAATGCTGAATTCTTATTTGCAGCCTGAGAACTAGGCTGAGAACTAGAACTAGTTGCTGGAAACTAGTAAGAGATTGGTTTAAAACTGGTGAAAGAAGGTACTTCTCTAAACAACTGACAGTGAGTGAGCTGCTTGAATTGATTTCCGTGGAGGCTGTGGAGGCAGATACTATCAGCAGTTCAAAAAAGGACAAAAACAGTTCTATGAGCAGCACGTTCATAACCAGTCACTAATGGGAATAAGCGGGAATTTAACTTCTACCCTCGCTGACACAGCAGTTGTGGGTGCGGGGGAATACGAGGGGTACGGGCTGCGGAAGGGGACCCGGTTGCCGCAGTCTCAGCGAGCGGCATCTCCCGTGTCTCTGGAGAGGACATCGGGCTCGGTGGCCCATCAGCCTGACTCTGGAGGACATACCTGACAGTTTTAGCGCAACGGCTGTTTCAGTCTTAGCTTTCCTGGTTACAAAGTGCAGGCGGCTTTGCCAGTGGCAGAATGACTGTTCTAATTATTTTTCCAATGGTTTCCTGAGTCTTTCTTCACTATCCAAACAAACTATAACACACCAACTTTATCTTGTAATGCGCAATTGCTTATTATTTTAACTTTACTAAATGTTTTTTAAAGCCCAATTGAATCATTACCTCATTCTCTGTCTTTTTTCACAATACTATGTGTCTTGGAGAAGGCTGATTGCATGTAGGTACAGTTTTCTCTAATTTACTGATTTTACTTATTATTACAGCCCAGGGTACATTATAACACAAGGAAAAACATTGGCTGTTCGCCAGTACGGTAGCCGATTGTAATGTGAGATTACTTTGTTGTTTGTTTTTTTTTTTTTTTCTAACAACTTGGCCAATTCATTCTTAAATTCTTTCAGAGTTATTGAATGAATACCACCGGGTCTGGGTGAGAGGACGGATCCTGCGCCCGATGCCCTGTTACTGGATCCCGGTACCCGCAGCGATCGCTGCTGGTTTCACTGGGGCTCGTTTATGGATTTGTTTAGGCAAACGCTGGTAACTGCTGTTTGTTATCAGGAATTAGTAAATACTAAGTGGAAATTTCTCCTGCATCCCACGCCACGCGCTCCGCGTTCCTACTTTTCTTGCAAGTTTCTGGGGTGATGCGTCCCTCACACAGACTTTCCCAGGGCCCCAAACCTGAGAGCTGGCACCAGCTGAAACGAAAGCTGCCCCATGGAATGTGTCCATCGCATCCCTGCTTAGGTCAGTATTTGGATATTTAAACTTTTCACTATAGCTTTCTTTTAGAACAAATGCTCAGTTATCAACACCAAACTAATATAAAACATCTTTATTCTTTATTGCATATTTACATTCTGGCACAATTTGAAGACATCATTTACACTAATTTGCTCTTTCTTCATATCTTTATAGTAGAGAAAAGCTGCAGGTGCCTTTTTTTTTTTTTTTCCCCCCCCCTTTTGGAGGGGAAGGAGTGTTTGGGAAATAAGGAAGGGGTAAAGCCATGTTATTAGTCTTCCAGAGTCTTTAATGTCAAGAAACAAACGTGTTCCAAAACAACTTGCTTATAGCTGCGGAACATGCCATGGAGTAAACCCCACCTTCGTTAAATGGGTGAGAAAGAACTCTAATTGTTTTGAAGTTCTTGTGATCAGTCTGCATATGCTTCATTGTAATGTGATACTAAAGTGCCTCAATTATGATTTGTGTATTTTGGTGCCAGAAGGTTTTTTTCTTATGCTAAATTATTAAGTTCTGTCAGCTGCTGGGCTGTCATATAGAGATACAGTAAATCACATTATATTTTGTCATGGATTACACAGAGCAATAAATTTGGGAACAGAGATCAAAGTAGTTTCACAATCGCATCTGAGTGTAGGAGGGGTGTTTAACTTGTAGAAAATCTGATTTAGGTGAAACTGTTGCAGTTCTTGTGTGAATTTGAAATAAATTTGGGTGTTTGCTTGAAAATGAATAAGGTACAAATCCCCAAAAGAGTTCTCCTGTATTTAGTTCAGAGGAGTTAATTCTGACCTACAGCTGCAGGACGGAGGACGGATAAATAATTAAACATTGGGAATGTTAAGAGTCTTGCAATGTCTTATTTATGTTTTTAATTGCTTTCATGATTGAGCAACGTATTCCATTCTCTTTTTAATTGGGCCTTGGTGGACTTGCGCATAGTTAGTCGTCGGTACAGTAATGCTTTCTGGCTCCGTGAAGTTGTCATTCTTTTGGGGAAGCTTTGTTGTATTTAAAACTACAAAAAGTAATCCAGCATAATCTTGCTAAGCAACACTGATTGCTTCAGATCAGAGATTTGTTAGGGGATTTTGTCGCATTTTCAATGTTTGTCTTTCCAACTGTAGAAGCTTAACTTTTGTTGGGCTCTCATCTACTGATGTAACTTAGTAATACCCAGTTAACTTGGTAATACCGACTCTGTCCTTTTGTTTCCAGTTTTCCTTCTATTTAATAAAAGAGCTTCTATTTCAAAATGGTACATACGTAGGATTTTTTTCTAGTCATTATCCTCTTAACACTTGCTTGTTATTGCCACAAAGTTCAACTTAAAACAGCAATGGAGAACCTAAAACATAAAAATTGCGTTCTTATCCCTTTATAGTCCTTTCAGGAGCCTTAGAGTCTCTCCTTGGCAAAAATCACGGTGTGTAAACATAGCTGATATATAATGATAAAGTGCATGGGTCTCGGAGTTCCTGAAAGAATCGTGCAGTGTAAACCTCGTATGAAGTAGCCTTTAACTGAGTCAAACCATGGATCAGTGTCACATCTCAGTACTTTTGCCTTCTATTTGTGGAGGAAACATTAGCTTTGACTTGCGTCTTCAAAGATGTTTAGCAGCCTCTCCCTTTGTGATTTCACTGGGTGTCAGCTGTTGGGGTACCAAAGCCATCTGGGCCTGAGTGCTACAAGCTATTCTGTAAACTTCGCTGTATTAGAGGGGGAGAGAGAGACAGAGTGCACATGGGCACGTGAGGTGCCCACTACTTCTGACGAGTAAAGGCAGATTGCGGAAGCTCAAATAATTCCCTTTGGGTGCATTTGTTTGGGCTCTAAAAAAGAAAATGCCACCACTTTTGATATAACGTCTTAAACCCGCTTTGAATAACCATCTTAACTCAGTTGGACGGAACAGAAGACAACCAGGAAATATTAAAAATCGTAATCCAGGCATGTGTTTGTGCTGTACCAGGTTTAGGTACCTAGCAGCGGGAAGTCCAGGCTTCGATACCCTAATGTGGAGAGTGTTGCAGCCTCAACATCTTCACTAGCTTTACTCAGTTCATCTTATTTGAACGTTGAGCAAAAGAAGGAATCGTGCCATAAGGTAAAAGCCACCTGCCCCCGACTGTTTTGGCAAAATGTCACAGTGCATATTCAGATTAAACTATAATTCACTGCCTGTCCTGTAAATGCCTGATGCATGCATCAGTACTATCTTGTATAAAGTGTATTTAAGGTATTGAACAATTTCGTGTGGCAAACGTAGACTGTTAATCTGGTTTTAAAACCTTGCGCTGTATACAAGGCTTGTATGTTAAGCCAAGTCGTGCAGTTGGTTTTAGATAAGGTGCCTGGCTCACTGCAACACGGAGCAGAAATCAGTATCAGTGAGGCTGGGAAATACTTAGATGCTGAGTCAGTCCACTTAGACGATGCTAGTAATTGTGTACTGGTGTAAGGATGGTAAAACTGGTGTCAGACACCATGCAGGTGGAGTCTCATAGAAGAATTTAAGAGTTAAATGCCTGTCTTTAATTTCTCTACGTAGTAATTTCAGAACAATTAGAAATACACCGTTAGTTTAAAAGAAAGGACAGGAAATCAGAGTTTTCCTAAGGCACAAGTTGCACAAGCACTTTTTCTGTAGACCCCCATTAAGCACAGAATTGCAATATGCCGCAGAAAGGCAATTCTCCATACAGGTAGAGTGTCAAATTCATTTCTAGTCATTCTTGGTTTTTTCCCAATGAAAAGTACTTAGCACATGAATAAGACGGGCTTTTTTTTCTTTCCTAAAGATGTATGTTTAACAAAAAAAAAGAAAAAAAAAAAAAGAAAAAGATTTATAGACCTAGAAAAGTGGAATGTAAAATAGAATATTAATAGGATTTGTGGGTATGACAGATTGGGATTTCAATCATTCATTTTCAAACCCCTCGAAGTCATTTGGTACTTGACTAATTATTCTGTTAACATCATTTTGGATATTGAACTATTTTTAATGGTCTTTTGGGTGGCTCAAATTACATATTTGAACTGGTATGCTATTTTCACTGGTACACGGAGATTTGGCTTTCCATTTGTTATCTGATTGGTGGGGAGAGCAGCAGAAAGAACAAGTCACCCGCTGTCGGTGTGAGCGGCACATAAGGAAAATGCATGTTTCAGGCTTTGAGGTCAAAATGAAATTTTTATGTACAATCAGGTGAACTTAAAAGGTGATCTGCTAATCTCTGAAGTTTAAACAGACACTGTGCAGAGTGTTTTAACATACTTAATAACAAAAATTTCTACAATTAGCCATTCTGAAGGTCATTTTCTTTTGACACCTGTCAAATTACACAATCTTGAATTTTGGTACAAAGCATAATGCTGTCAAACTTAAACAGAAATATTCCAGAATGTGGAGTGGTGTGTTGTTTTTTAAGGTAAATGGGCCCCATTTACATTAGTTCTTTGATGTTAAATTCTTTGCTGCACATCAGAGAACAGTTGCTTCTTCCCTGGAGCAAGTTTTCTTTCTTCTCCTTCCCCCACCCTTTGATTTTTTTCCTTCTTCTTTTTTTTTTTTTTTTTTTTTATTTTGCTTACACTTTTATCTAACTAATTATGGCGGATCAGCGTATGTATGGCCATCATTTAGCTAGTTGCAGGCATTTTGAAAAATGGCTATTTCATAGCTAGTACCCTAAACAGATTTCTTAAATCTGCTTTTCTGTTAGTGAATATGAGTGTGTCTATATAACCCTCTAGTTTATGAGAGTTATATTTGTGGGGGTTTTGTTGTGTGTTTATGTTTTGGGGAGATTGAAATCAGTCACAATCATAGATAGATGAACAGGATTTCACTATGCATCTTTAACTCTTACAGATCTATCCACGTTTGGGTTGCAGAAGTTAGTTTTCCTATTAATTTTGTAGCATAACTGAAATCTAACTTTCTATCCAAAAAATCACCATTCCAAAGTTGGAAGATACAGTATCATAGAATCATTTAGATTGGAAAAGACCCTTAAGATCATCGAGTCCAACTGTAAACCTAACGCTGCCAAGTCCACCACTAAACCATGTCCCTGTGCACAGATTT
This sequence comes from Ibidorhyncha struthersii, assembly GCA_013398815.1. Classification (NCBI taxonomy): domain Eukaryota; kingdom Metazoa; phylum Chordata; class Aves; order Charadriiformes; family Charadriidae; genus Ibidorhyncha; species Ibidorhyncha struthersii. Next base: position 83,222 of record VZSZ01006743.1, on the reverse strand, counting down.
GTGCTGTTCCGAGAAATTCTTAACAGCTGTGTTTTTGATGAATATTCAAGATGTCCAAAACGCCTTCAAGCTTGTTAGAGGACGACGTTGTCCGTGTGCCTGCCAACCCCCTGGTGCAGCTAGAGCTGCTCTCCACGCTGGACATGGCCCTACCGGTGAGCAGCCCCTGGGTCTGCTTAGTGCACACGTTCATCGAGTGCAACTAGAACAAAAAGGCCCCTCTAATTCATCTTATACCTTAAAAATAACATCTAAAAACTTTGTAATTAGGGTAGGACATGGTATGCTTTTGCGGTGTGCTCCCATCGTAGAGCCTTTGCTCTGTTATTCTTAGCAATGCCGTTCTGTTTCATGAAAGGAAAAAAAATGAAAATCAGACTGTGTTAGAATAGCATCCATTAATTTGGATACCACATCTGTAGTGCTAATACCGTTTTTAATTTTTACGTGAAATGTTTTGTTGAAGTTGGTGCAGTTTTGCTCAGCAACCACAATATGATGCTTTCAGGCTTGTTATAGAATTATAGTTGGTTTTTAAAACCAATTAACTGTAACAAGGACATAATCTTTATAATGCAAAAGTCCTCACTCTGTAATATAAAATAACTGCATGTAAAATTGTCATAATCAGATAATTTTAGCTAAAATACGTATTAACTGTGTGAAACTAAACAGAAGTTAATTTCTGAATCGGCGGGATTCCTCAATGGCTTATCCAATTTAAACCTTTTTATTATAAATGGATATTACAATTGATACTTCTGACGAGTTTTTGCCAAGCGTGAATTTCAACAGCTACCTCTCGCACACGGAGAACTAGTTTAAGACCATTAACTATATTTGCAGTGCTGCCCATTGCTATAAAAAGAGTTAGACTTTAATGAATACTGGCTGACCCTCCAAATGTTCACCTTCCACTTGGATTCTTATTCATTATGGTTCTGCAATAGCATGTAACCTGAAAGCGAGGGAATGCCCTTGAAATAGTACAGAAGCAGCTTGGGCTTCGTACAATGCATGAGCCGAGCAGCCTCTTCTAAAAGAAGGAGCCCAGGAGAACTGCTGCTCCTGGACACCATGCCATTTTTAACCTTCTCGTTTGTCAAAATAAATGGAATATAAATCCTCTGCGATGCTCACTGTACACAGCTATGCGTATTTACTTTGCTGTAAGTCATTCCTTAAAAAAAAAATAAAGTAAAAAGATGCTTTTTTGTGTGTAGCAGAGCTATATGTGCCCCAGGGGAGTAGGTCTATGCCTCCCCGGGCTGCAAAGCAGCAGCCTATAGTCCAGAGGTATTAAATTAGTTTAGTCGCAGGTTTTAAAAAGGGAGAGGTTTTATATTTCTGCAGTAAAAGAAGGTGGAAAAGAGTGTTCCTGTGCGTCACCGTGAATTAGATCTTTTCAGCTGACCACTGTGCTGTAAGTTGTAGAAACTGCCTTCTGCAGAGCTCCGCCGGTGCTCCCTGCGCAGTTTGTGACGGTGCGAGACCCCGCGGGTGTCACACATCGAGAGAGAAAAGCTGAACTCAGCAGGTGTCCTTAGTTTTTAGTGCAAAGGGCTGAGATAACCCGTTTTGGACTGCCAGAGCCCGTCTAAATGGGGGTTTGCCATCTCCAGTGGAAGTTTGGGTAGCTCAATGCTTCTGAGAACCAGACCGCTCAAATAAGGATGTTTGGGACTGCAAGTAAATGCAAGAGTTTGTGGTCTGTCCGTGACTGGGAGACAACTTATAAATATTTTGCTAATTGGAATTTGTTAAAGCCATTATAAAACGAAAAGTTGTAATTGCCTTTAAATAAACTGGTGGGATATACTTTCTTTGCCTTCAGTTAGGAATAAAACACTGAAATTCAGCATATCTTTCTTTTAGATCTCCTCTGTCATGTCTGTCGGGGTCATCCTGGTTCTACTCAGTGTGAACAAACAAGTTCTAATTTGTTTATGCAAGTTATGAGTGGTTTTTTTATTATTTATTGGGATTTATTCTATGGGTTCAGGAGGTTATAAAGCTGCTTCTATGAAAGATGAAGACTTTCACCCCGGGCAAGTTGAGCGAGAGCAGCTGTAATGTGATCTTCTTCGCAGTGCCGTGCTGACGAGTATCTCTCCCTTTCTGGGAGTAACAGTAATTTATACTATTACTGTAATTTATTTTTTGCTTTTTTCCCTAAACTGGCAGTTTCGGTCACTTTATGATATGCAGTGGTGGTAAAACGTAATCTGAAACTATATGACAATACGGTGGGAGGAGTGTTAACATGGCTCAGCCTGAGCGCAAAGAGCATAGAGCTGTGTGGCATAACTGCCTCTCTCTTGCTGCTCTCTCTTCATTTATGCAGCCCCACAATATGCCCTTACGGTGTTTGTGGCACACTTTGTATGATAAATATAGAAGAAGTGGAACTCAGTTTGTCTGGTGCTCCAGAATTCTTGTATGTGCTGTTTTAAACCAATATGTAGTGCCATTATCTCTATTTATAACAACCAAAACGTCTTCTCAAAACTATGCACATATTTGATAATTGGTTTTGATTAACTTTTTAGTAGATTTCTCAGTACCAATGAACAGATGAAATATAGAGACCTCCATATGTTTCGTAATCTTGGAATTTGAAAGGACTCGAGATCTGAAATTGCAGTATCATGTAAACTTTAAGATTATTTTTAACTGGCTGTAATATACTTACATTAAGCTGCACCACACATAAGTGCCAGGGTTGTACAAGAGGATGATTCGAGCCCTGCCGTGCTTGGTGGTGAGTCGCAAACACTGTCTGCAACTTTAAGCTCCTAAATACATAGTCTGGTAAAATCGATAGGACTTATTTGCCCAGGCGAAGTCCCTGGTGGTGGCTGAGCTGGCATCCGGTCCCGCGGCTGGAGCCGAGCAGGGCTCGGGGGCTTCGGTGGTTGCCCAGCCCGGGCGCTGGCACACCGGTGGCCGAAGGAGCTTGTGTTTGTGCGCTGGATGCTCTGCCGTAAAACTAAGGATGACAGATCAAAGATTTGAACGCGAGGTCAGATAGATTTTGAAAACTTAATCAGCTTAAATTCGTTTCAGAACTCGGCTTCGTAATATTCTGTCCCCCTAAGAAAATATTTTTCTTAGACACCTGTCCTCAAATTTTAGAGCCAAGAACATGAGAACACTTAGCGGTTCATTTGAGGACAGCGTTTTAAGGGCGGTCTATCAATAGAATAACGTGACACTTTGCAAGAAAAATACACATTAGAATTGTGTCCTGAAATTAAATTGAAATTATTTTTGAATTATTGATACTGTCTAATTATTTCTGAAATTAAATTATTTGAGGGAAAAAATCTTAAGAGCTACTCTCCCCCAGAATTACAGAAATGTTTGCTTATTGGATTCCACTGTGACCAAGCAGCCTTGTTTTCAGCTTGTTTTATTCTTTGAATTGTGAAAAAAATGGAAGGAGAAGGAAAGAGCTGTATGTCCAAGAGCTCCCGGTCGGTTCAGCTGCACTTTGGGGTCAATTTTCAGTGTAGTTGCCACCTTTAAATAGGAAGGGACGTGCGGTGGGACAAAAGGCAGCTGCAGGCACCACGCTGAGACACAAAGTCGTGTCCCCCATGTCGCGCTGTACCCTGGCAGCCGGTGCCCGGGACTTTCTCCTTTCCCTTTGCCTGCGTTCAGAACCGAAGCCACCCCAATAAACTCGTGTGTGTGTTGCCTCCCTCCCCCTGCCACACACACACACACTCACTCTCTTTTTTTTTTTTTAATCCGCAGAAGTCTTTATGTTTGTCTAATAATTGGCAGCAGAGGTACAATTTCTCCCCTCTTTTAAGTGATGAATAGTTGGCCCGAGATCAAAGGCAAGCCCTCGCGGTTTTTTGGCTGCCGCGAAAGGGCGTTGGAGCTGGCGCGGGTCCCAGCCGCTCAGCGATAGGCATGTGGATGAGGTGCCAAGCGGAGGGGTCGGTGGCAAAGTGTCTGTACACGTTCTTCGTCTGAGCTAATCTGGTTGCCTTTTGTGTGTGTTTCAGGCAAACAGCCGGCTGAAGCAGACCGAGAAGGAGTACAGTCAGAAGCTGGCTAAATCCTCGCAGGTAGGCAGCGGGGAGGCAGGAACCTCATGGGAATCCATTGGATTTGGAAACTTGATGAAAAGTGTAATTACTTCTGCTCTTAAGTGTAGGTCTTGATAATCAAGAGAAGCCACAACCGTTTCACAAATCAAACATCCAATGTCTTTCGTGCAGATTTTAACCCTTCAAAAAATCACAGATCATTACGCTGACTGGAAGAAATGGGTGGGATTTCTCTGAGTTCTAAATTTCATCTTTTTCATCTACTTTTTCATCTCCTGAGGACCCAAGAGGACTGAGTCCTCCGTCAGTCAGTGGGAAGGGAAGGTGAGGTGCAACGAGCTCAGCAACAAGCGCATCTCCTAAAATTGGGAGCAGTTGCGCCACCAGGACTTGCATTTCATGTCACCAGGTGGTGGTTGCCGGCAGAGCCGATGGCAGGATGGTGGGCACAACTGTGCCGTCTGGACGCTCGTCACGGCTCCAGCCAGTTCCCCATTTCTGCCCAAAAAAGCACTTCGAAAAATATCAGTGTCCTGAAAGCAAACTGGTTTTGTCTTGAGTTTTTGTTCTTCAGAGTAGTCTTTCAAACATGGAAGATGAAAATGTGGGTTGAATTTACATATATGCTTAAAACCGAGAAGATGGGGTGATTTTTTAAGCATTTCAGCTTTCAGTTTGATTGACGAGTAGTACTGAAGTGTGAAAAATGATGGAGATGCAACCAGAAGTTAAGCTTTTAATAATAAGAAAATTGCCACGAGGATTTATGTGGAGGTGTCATTCCTCTCATTCCTCCCAACCGCAGCAGAGTGCCTGCCTTTTACTTGCAAAGTGTGTTCTCAGCAATAGCAGTAATAGTCTAATAATACTCTTTTAAAATCAATAAAAATACGACAAAGAATGGTTTGGAAGCCTCAAACTAGGCAGAGGTGATCAGTGAGGGAATGACAAGAAACTGCAAACTTTACTGTTTTGCAAACACTTTAAAACATTTTAAAAGTCCTGATTTCAGCTTTTCAGCTACTTTTGAGTCTCATTTTCTGTAAAACGTCTCCAAAATTGTGGCTTTAGCTGTTTCAGTGAAATTTATTGGACCATCACATTTTTTCACACCACATTTTTTGAGACTGCATTTATCAGAATCATTGTTAAATATATTTTTGCATTATATTTCTAAAAGCTAATGTGTATTTTCTGCACATTTCATAGAATCATAGAATCGTAGAATGGTTTAGATTGGAAGGGACCTTAAAGCTCATCCAGTGCCACCCCCTGCCCTGGGCAGGGACACCTCCCCCCAGCCCAGGTTGCTCCAAGCCCCGTCCAACCTGGCCCTGAACACCTCCGGGGATGGGGCAGCCACAGCTTCTCGGGGCAACCTGCGCCAGGGGCTCACCGCCCTCACAGGGAAAAGTTTCTTCCTAATATCTCATCGAAATCTCCCTTCTTCCAGTTTGAAGCCATTCCCCCTCGTCCTGTCACTCCATGCCCTTGTACAAAGTCCCTCCCCAGCTCTCCTGGAGCCCCTTTAGGCACTGGAAGGGGCTCTGAGGTCTCCCCGGAGCCTTCTCTTCTCCAGGCTGACCCCCCCCAACTCTCCCAGCCTGTCCTCCCAGCAGAGGGGCTCCAGCCCTCCCAGCATCTCCGGGGCCTCCTCTGGCCCCGCTCCAACAGCTCCGTGTCTTTCCTCTGTTGGGGGCTCCAGAGCTGGAGGCAGTACTCCAGGGGGGGTCTCCCCAGAGCACAGCAGAGGGGCAGAACCCCCTCCCTCGCCCCGTTGGCCACACTTGTGATGCAGCCCAGGGTGCGGTTGGCCTTCTGGGCTGTGATCACACATTGCCAGGTCATGTTCAGCTTCTCGTCAGTCAGCACCCCCATGTCCTTCTCCTCAGGGCTGCTCTCGATCTGCCCAGCCTGTATTTGTGCTTGGGATTGCCCCGACCCAGATGTAGGACAGTGCGCTTGGCCTTGTTGAACTTGACGTTGGCATGGGCCCACCTCTCCAGCCTGTCCAGGTCCCTCTGGATGCCATCCCTCCCCTCCAGTGTGTCTGCCTCGCCACACAGCTTGGTGTCATCGGCAAACTTGCTGAGGGTGCACTCGATCCCACCGTCCATGTCTCCAACAAAGATGTTGAACAGCACTGGTCCCAGTACCGACCCCTGAGGAACGCCACTCATCACTGGTCTCCACTCTGACATCGAGCAGTTGACCACAACTCTTTGCGTGCGACCGTCCAGCCAGTTCTTTATCTACCGAGTGGTCCATCTGTCAAATCCATGTCTCTCCAATTTAGAGACCAGGATATTGTCTGGGACAGTGTCAAACACTTTGCACAAGCCCAGGTAGATTTCTTTGCATACAGAGAGGCTGTTGGGTCTCCATCCTTGGAGATACTCAAAGCCCACCTGGACATGGTCCTGGGTGACCCTGCTTTGAGCTGGTCCCTTCCACCCTCACCAACTCCACAATTCTGGGATGAACTGGAGAGAATGCTCTCCTGGATGCCCTTTTAGTCATTTGTTGAGAGCCTTATTTATAAAGAAAGAAAGAAACAACAAAAAAAACAACCCTATTTTTTAATCTTGCCATCTGAACCTGAATAGCTGAAAATCGATAAAACTCAAAAAGCAGCATTTAATGCGTGCCAGGCCTTACGGAATCGAGATCCTTTCCATTGCTAACTCTTGTTTTACCTTTTGGCATTGTCGGGTTTATGCTACTGTCATGCCTAGTGAGTGTAATCAAAAGTCATCCCCTCTACGCCAGACCTAGTTTACTGTCAATACAAAAATGGGTCTTGGTCCGTTCATTAAAGACAGATGGAATAATTTAAGCATTTCTGAATTTTTAAACAAGGGGTGAGGGAAATTGCTTTATTGTTACAGCGGGAACACCTAGGTAGGGTAGCGCAAGGTAATAACTATTTAACCTAAATGACATAATAAATTTTGTCAGACTGAAATTTCTTGGCCTGTAGAATAGTCTCAAAATAGAAAAATTTTGAGACATGGGGTGTTGTTTTTTTTTTAAGCTAGGCATTGCTGTAGCTAATACACTGTTCTCTTTATTGGGGAGAGATGGACCCGGTGACCAGAACTGGCATTCCTCTGCGCTCTGTGGCAGACACAACACATACATCATATGTCAGAGCTATTTGGCACAATAAAGGAGTTTCACCCAGATGTCTGAATTTCTTTACTTTTGTGGGTTTGAATCAAATCCCTAAAGTTACTTGAACATAGGGTTTTTTTGTAGCTCAGTATTAATAATAGGTCAATTGCAACTTTTCTTGTGGTCATGTTGCTGACAACATCTGTCTAATCTTACTCTCTGTGGCCTCTTGGAACATTCACTTTTAACACCCACACAGAGAAGATATTTCAAGAAATTTCCTCTGAAGTTTATACAAAGTAAACAGATTTTTTTTTCTCTGAAAAGTACTGCACAAGCAGATCTTTCTCCATCAATTCATGCTGAAATTTCCTTCCATGAATTTCAGAACTCCTATGCTAGTCCAGGGTCTTAACCCAGTAAAAGCTTTAAATCTCACTTTTATGTTGTGTTAAAGGGTTTGTTATTTTGTTTTCTTTTTAAAAAAGTGACAAAATGGAACATACACAAAGTGGTATAGGTTTGCACGGCTTCAAGTTATCTTGATGTATACGATCCATCGCCTTCTCCAGCTTTCTCATTGTGTGTTACACACCTAGCAAACCCAGCTCTCTGCAAATTGTGTCTTGTGTAAACGATGATCTAAATTGCAAAACCAGTGATACAGCTTAATTCTGCCTGAAGAGTTACACCTATCCAGATAATCTCTGAACTTCGGCCCATTGATCTCATTAAGAGCAAACAGCCTTCCTTTTGAGCGGTTTATTATCTTTTTAATATGTATTTGCTTTTGGAAAATAAATACAGAAAGATCCGTGTCGGTTTTACTAATTATCTTTGTTACTCTCTGGGGTTTTCAGGTAGAAAAGCAGATAAATAAATTTACAGTAGAGTTTTAGTCAAGCCTTTTTGTCTTCCCCAGTGATTCTAGTACCTTCAGTTGTGGAGCCTCTCTTACTATGTTAGTCCTATCCTATTGGTAGTTTAAAAAAGCCCAAACAAACAGAAGAAATGGCACCATTTTTTCCTAAATAACTGTGGTATAGTTAAGTGTTTCAGTGAGCAGGCCTTGCAGACACACAGGTCTGAGCGCTCTGGTCATCTCTCCCTGAACTGCCTGTGTGCTGACGTGGTTTTAGAATCAGACTATATTATGCTGCTACAGCAGCTTAACCTTAAGCTTGAATATATACATTAGAGTCAGTGGCGCTGCCATATGTTTAGGTGCTTTGCTGGGTGATGACTTAGATGTCAGCGTAAAATTCTGTAAATATGCCTGAAGGATCGGGTTTAGTTATGACTTTCTGCAGTGATAAAAAAGGTGAAACAAGTAAGTTTCAACAAATCATGAGTGAATCATGTAAAAGGTCTAGTTTTAGGGTCCTGGACATTGAATCAGGTCCCACTGTATTGCTAAGCAGAGTATGCTCCTTTCAGCAGCTCAGAAGTTTCACTATCAAGTTTAAATTTCAGTCCAGTATGTAAATTCGGGTGTTTTTCTTCTCTGCAGTATCAGGCTATAAAGTGTCCCTCTAGAAAACAACCACCACCATCACCATGTAGCTTTGCGCTCCCGGCGTCGGTGCCGTGGAGCACTGGGAACGTGCTCTATTTTGAAGATCGCAGATGTGCTTTGTTCTCATGAGTAAATATTTTGGAATGTCATAGTGGAAAACCCTTCCAAATATTTTGTGTTCAGCAGTTTGTGTCATTCGCAGCCTCACTATATTCCTTTTCCTCGTGTGCGGAATTTCATGCTTGCTAGTGTGTAATATGTTAATTTAAAATATTTAGCTTGCACAGCAGAGTTTGCCAATGCCATGCTTGTACCGAGTATAAAATCATGCAAAATACATGCCTTTTACTGAAGAGGGATTTAGCATGCTGTTTTCTTTTTAGATCATAGCTGAACTGAAGACAACCGTTTCCTCTCTGACGGAGGAGAACAGCCGGCAGCAGCAGCGGCTCCAGGAAGTTGTACACGAGTTTGAAGATAAGAAGCAGCAGTTGATTACAGATAATGACAGAACAATCAAGGTAATCTGGGGATTTTAGTCACTGATGCTACTGGCTGTTTGAGTGTCATTAAAAGTTCTGCGGTGGGCAGGTGAATGCAGGTATCCTTCCTGTTCGCACAGCTCACGCTAATTCCATCCGCTGGACCGTGGCTTCGGTGTAGTTGGTGACTCGGGCGCTCTCTCCTCTCGCTGATCCTACGCCGGCATAAAACGTCTGGGTTTGGCGAGTCTGATCCATCCACTGCAGTCAAATACTTGAAACTTTTCCCGTTTTCTTTCTTTTAATACTGACTCGGATATTTTGACATATTTTATGCAGTGCTTTCCGTACTTGGAACAAAGGTGCAAAATCGGAGAGGCGAGCGGCACTGCCGAGGGCCGGCAGCGGGGCAGCGGCTTTAGCTGGGTTTCCACAAGGCTATCTCACCTTGTGCGTTTCAGGCTGCGATGAAGGAAAGTTATGTTCTTAAGCTCCACTGAATACCAAGTCTCTGCTAAACGCGAATGGAATAAAGTATTTGTCCCTTGTAACTTTTTTCAATAGATTTCTGCCTATTTTGCATCAGAGTTGCATTCTCTGGCCTTTTTCAAAGAAGCTTTAAGTGACTACAGGTTCTGCACATTTGGACTCTGTTCCTTCCTGCTTTGACACCCTGACTCAAAGCGGCTGCAGAGAATCCCACTGCAGAAGCAAGTGGAATTATTTTTTAAATATTTTTCCTTTCAGAGTAGTAAAGAGCAACGGAAGATTTTTGAAAGTATGTAATCTGCTAAGGGTTGACAACCAAAACACTTCATTAAAAGTCATATAGAAGAAGGAAATTCCTTTTTTCTTAGTAAAGACATCTACTAGTACCAAACAAAGTATTATGTTGTTAAATCTAGAAACTCATGAAAAAATGAACACCTACAGTTTTTCTAACTTTTTGTGCTGAAGAGAAACCATGGGAGTTTTTATGTGTTGGAACTCTCTGATGCTCAATTGCGGTACAGTTAACGTTGTCCTCTTCGTTTGAATGGTTTGCATAAGGAAATTAGGTTGACATTACCATCTCATCATCTGCAGAGTGTTCTTTTTGTTTAATGATTTATTTCTTTTTTCCTCAAGGGAAATGTCTCTCTTTGTGTGTGTGCGTTGAGGAACAGAATTTTCTTTCTGATCCATCTTTAGTCTCTTCTGTCAAAGGTACAACCGTACAGCTGTTGGCTACAATCTGCTATCCAAACTGGATCACTAGAGGTAGCTTTTATTATCATTGGGATCTGCAAATAGTTAAATCGCATTATTTTGTGCTACAGGTGGATTTTTTCCAATTAGGAAAGTGTGCTATTTGTAGTTCTCCACTTCTCCAGTGGCCACCTGGAAAACAAACCCTGCGACAGAGGAATAGTCTTCCATGTAGTCAGAAATATGCTGTTATCTGACAGTCATCGTGCATTGTACCTTCTTGAGTTATAAATTTGGAATACATATTATAGGCCATTTGTCAGTGGTTGAATTTATGGATTCATTTAAACTAAATTAAGTTCAGTGGAAGTAATTCAGCTGTTGTTATCAGCAGGTTTTGAAGACGAATGATGATGGGTTGTAGGAAGTCCTCCTCCATGTAAACCCGTGTTCAGCTGTTATAACCTTAATTTTGACATGATTACATCAAAATGTAATGAAATACATAAAAACCAAAGGGGAATTCTCACAGAGTCGCTGAGCAGTGTCCCAGAGTTTTTAGCACTGGTGCTACAAGTATTTTTTGTAAGATTTGGTTAATTTGGGGAAGAAATTGCAGGAGCTGTTGTGCTTGGAGTTCTTGAACTTTGTTTAGTAAGATTAATATTGTACTTTTAAAAAAAATCTTCCTTTGAAACCACTGATTTAATGGAAATTTACTGAAAGCCAGATAACCAAACAGAAATTCTTGGTAAGGTGAACTGCTGTGTGTGCTTCTGGAAGCAGAAAGAGGTGTTGTTAATATTCAATCACTTAATATTTTTAAGAACCAGACATTCTTCTAGATGAGCATATGCAGAAATACTTTGCTTTTTAGTAGCCTGGGGCAAAAAAAATTGCGTTTGATAAAAGTGGAAACTTTGGTGTCCTAGAGATGGGGAACATCATCTAACCTGGGATAAGCTGAAGACCTTGAGGGATGATTAAAGAAACATTCTAAAGACAAAGCAATTCTTAATATAGCATAAGCCTTTGAGCGGACTTAATATACTATAAGCTATTGAAAAGACTATTGTTAAAAAACGGGCATTTGCTAAATATAACACTGATTTAAACTAACATTGAGGAACAGATTGCAATTTCCTTTATATGGTATCGGGTTGACTTCCTGTAAGACCTTCCAATTATTATTTCCTTTCAAAGAGAGAAATACATTTTTACAGAAACCAACTGGCTCTCAGAGAAGTTTTGGATTTAGTCAGTAAAGTGATATCCAGATGTGGATGCCATAATACATGATTTTGATGTTAATTCACATTCCTGACTCTTTTTGCTAGTTAAAGGCTTCTAAGTTGTTATTTCACAATTGTATCTATCTCCTTAATCTTGATAGTTTCTTTTTAAATACTATCTTAAACATTAGTGAAAAAGGATAAATGAAACTTTTAAGAACATTTTGCTTCTTTTGACAACCTAAAACCCCATCTGAGCAACCCTTCTTGGCTTCAGATGGCCTCAGGGTGGGTCGGTTTGAGACAAGTGCTTGAAGTACTTGGCATTCTGTGTTGCGCCGTGATTTGTCTGGCCGAAGGGCAGGTCGAAGTTTGTGCCATCAGTCATAAAATCAGGATAACATTTTGGCTCAGCACATTCCTTTCTTGTGGCTTATAAGGTAACCAGTTTGGATGCCACCGCGGTGCAACATCTAATAGCAACGACCTAAGAAGCAATGATCTGCCAAGGCGTGGAAGAGCTGAGTGTCTCCTTCTCAGTGCTGTTGGGTTTGAGCCTGTTGGGATTACGACAGCATTGGCACAGAGAGCGATCCCAAAGGCACAGCTCGCCGTTCAGTGCCGCCCGGGGATCTTTGCTTTGAACTTACCAGGACTTGCGTTCTTTGGAGCGGAGTGCAAGGACACTGAATTGGGCTGGCACGGGGCAAATCCGGCAAAGCTCACCTGGTCTCTGGGCCATGCGTCTCCCGTAACGGGCTTACGCTTCAAAGATCAGGAACCATTGGTTGAGACCATAGGATTAGTTGAGAGCACAATTATATTAATGCCCTGCAGATGCTTGGAAAAGCTGCTTAAATTGCCATGTCTGTTAACCCATTTGTGATGCTTTAGAGCGGGATTTCGACGGGCACCCTCCAGTAAGGGATTGGGTGCTGAACTCCTGAGAATGTCTGTGCAGGAGCCACGTTGGTCATTGGAGTGTAGTGTAAACTTATGAAGGTTAAATTTAAAACTAGCGTTCTTGCATCCCGATAGCAATCTACCCACAACAACCCGGAGCTCAATGCAGTCGGATGGTCAGAGCATTTACCTCGCTTGCCTGCTGCTTTTGGCCGCGGTTACTGGCTGGGCTCAGCGCTAGCATGGAGCTGATTGCGTTGTAGAGATACCTTGAGGGTATTTATGAAATCCCAGCTTTAGGTTTGGGTTTTTTTTATGAAATCCTTTCTGGATCTTGGGATTGAAAGTGCAAAACGGTTCCTGGGCTTGGAACTGCAAAACATATTCAGAGCATTTTAATGTAGAAGTTGATGGCCAAGCGGGGACTCCACATCAAAAAGTAGTTTCTGGAACAAAATGGATGATGGAGAGCACGCAGTGACAAACCCACAACAGAAAAGGGAGAAAATGATGCTTTTTTGCCAGAGGAACCACATTTGTTATTTGGCTCATATTACAGATTCTAGGATTCTGTTATATCCCCTGAATTAGCACCAAAATCTCATTAGCAAAACATGGTTTGAAGAAGACATATTTCAACACGTTGTGTGTCAGCCAGCTTATGATCAGATTAATTCTGTTAATAAATAAGATTTAAAAGATTTCTAGGAAAGAATGACATATAATAATGTTCCCTTTTGTGTGAAAAATTTTTGAAACTATTGTTTTTCTTTGTTATGTTTAAAAATGTTGAGAGAGAAAAAAATCAAAAGGGTGTTTTATAGCCATAGCAGAACAAAAGAGAAAACTTCTGCTTTTAAATTATTTGGATCTCTGTGGGCACTGAGTATTCTCAACATCATCATATATTTGTTGGATGCTGTCGCATCTTGGAGAAAAAAGATAATTTCCTCTATGCAAAGGTTGGACTGAGGATTTTATCAACACAGTGAAATTTCTCAGTGCAATTAGGACAAAATATGTACTCTGCTATAGTTCTGCTTGCGTCGGTCCTTGTGCGGGGTACCCCATTCCCTTTTATTCTGGAATGTTGTTTCCACAGGGGGTGGGTTTACATTGATATCACTATTTGGGCATGTCGTGCCCGCAAATTGCCCCCTGGAGAGAGCGCGTGGTGTCTTGGGCTTTGCTGCTCCGAGCGCCCTCCTGCCGCCCACCCTGCCTGCCGGCCCTCCTTGGTTTATTTGCATAATTACACACACACACACACACACACCCCCTTCATCTTTGGTTCCTGCTAAAAGTAAAACAAATTATTTTAAACCTTGGGACGTTTTAAAGCATTCAGAACATTTCTCTAAGGGCACCTGATATCTTTGTTTCCAGACAGTAGTTGTCAAAATATACTGCTGGTATTTACAAATGTCGCTGAAATGCGGTGTATCCGAAAAACTGTGTTTTTAAAAATTTTGTGAACAAGCTAATTTTGCTTTTAGTTATATTTCATTATCGGCCATGTTTATTAGCAAATTCCACTTGTAATTACAAATAATATTTTGTATTAAAAGAAAAGCATGTCAGAGCCGTGGGAACATAACGGAGTGACTGTAGTCCTGCAGAACTATTTAGTCTGTTGTCCTCAAAATGCCTTTTGAAATACCACCATTGTACTCTGCGATAGCCAATGTTGGGTTTAGTAAGAAATAAATAACTCTTAATTTGTTGGTTTAAAAGTCCCGAGCAAAGCTGACCCTCAGTGGTTTAGATGTCCTTATTAGTGCTTATTAAGGGAGGAGAGGCATCAGAGAGCACACAACCTAAATTGACCTGGTCTAGAGCGCAGAGAAGAAGCGGGTTTGGTCCTATCTTACAAACGAGATGCTGGAGGGTAGAGCCTTGGTTTGTCCAAGGTTCGTCCAAGACAGAAATGAACTCTGCAGTCCCGAGGTCCAGATGCGTGCATCAGTCGGTGCATCAGCCCTTCTGCGAGAACAGCTTCAGCTTCCAAACGGTAACAAAACTGTAGAGTGATTTTTGGAAATGAGATCGCCCAGTGTTAAAGCCATCTGACGAGTACACTTGCAGTCTCGTCACACCCTTCGGAGAAAGCTGGGCCAGTTCAGTTCTTTACCTTTTTGTTAAGGCTCCTGACAGGTTTCCAGGCTGTGGCAAACAAAGGGGGAACGGTTTACATGTTCAGCATTTTCTTTCTATTTACCACAGAAAGACTGTAATGAGTGGTTGTTCAGAAGGCCATGAGCATGTGTAACTGATAGCACTGAGGACATTAATTAGGAGAAAAGAACCTGAAAGATTAGCATAAACTAAAAACAAACGCCTAAAACTTAGGGTAAAGTGAAGACAGACATTATTTCGAGGACTTTTTGTCAAGTGAGCCTTGACTTGCTCTCCTCTCCAGCATACGTTGATGCGGGAGAGTTAGCTGTTATAGTCTAGACGACTGCTGAATAGCTGCATAATAGACTTTTGTCAATAAGACCCACATTATTCATAAGCTCTTTAAAAATATTTAATGGCATTTTTTTATTTTAACTTGGCTGAAGGTGTTGGGGTTTTTTAGCTAACAATGCCTGTAAAAGGGAGGTCAGCGTTTCACTGTCGAAGCTGACACTGACTCAAGTCGTACAAGACATCTGCTCAGAACATGCATTGCTGTTTGTGATGGTCCGATGGCCACAGACGTGCCAAATTCTGTCAGTCATTGAAGATCTTCAGAGGTGTGTTTGTCTCAAAGTTCTCCAGAGGGACCTCAAATCCACCTAATTGCTTTTATGGCTATGATAAACCATTTGGCGTGGGGAAATAAACAGTTTTAAGGGACCCTCTCGATGTTAAATACATGGAGTCATTTTTCATGGATCTCTATTTCTTTGTCGCTGACTTTAGTCTATAATAATACTAATAACTCTGCAGTGCCCCTAGTAGTGGGGAATTACAAGGCACCGACATTTGTACCTTAGCATTGTAAAGCAGTCGTTAAAATTTACCAGGCAAATAACATTATCTTGCTCATAATTTCCTCTATTCTGTTTGATCAGCAAAGGAAACTGTGTCTCCCAAAAGAATGGGTAAATGAAATCTGCAGGGCTTTTATGGTTTTGCTTTCTCTTTTACATGGGGTCTAAACTCTGAGGCACCTGTTTTTCACAGCCTTTGTTTATATGAATGCTGGTTTCACCCAAATCCAGTCTGTTAGAGAAATGAGGGTTTAGCCCCAAGCTTTTCGGCTGTTGCTCACACGCTGTCTCTTGAGTCCATTACATGGTTATCTTTGAAAGGCTCTATTGGCATATGAATGATGATAAAAATAGGCTGACTTTCGTGTTAGGGTTAGAAAGTTATTAATTGCAACTGAAACTCTGATTTTAAAAAGTCCTCTCTGCTTTTCATGATCATATCTCTCCTTCTGTTGCTGGAGAAATTATCTCATTGTCTGAAGCGTAGTACCTTCTCTTCAGAATTACAGGGTTTCAGATGTTTGGCCAATCAGGCAATCCGAGTGGCTGAGCATCTGTAAGTACTTTAAAATATCTTTGACATGCTTTGTGAGACAAAGAATTGAGTCATCTCTTTTTTTCCTGCAGCAAGCTTTGCACTCTGGCATTTTTCTTGACTTTTCATGTCTCAACACATTGAAGAACTTACCATGGCCAACAGCAAAATCTTACTTACAAGTTTCATAAAAGACTAGAACTAGCGCTTGCCTCGTCCTCTGAACTGCAGTCCAGTTTTATCCGGCAGGTTTAAAAGTTTGTACTTTTACTTTTTCCTACGTTATCATTTTTTGTCCTCGGTGTTTTGCTTTCCCTCCAGAAGGTACTTTGCCGCGTGAAGTCCTTTTCATTCTTTTTTAGCCCTGGCAGGGATGCCACCTTACATCTACCAGTCTCCAAATGATGGAATTGAAGATTCCATAAATGCATAACAAAATATAAAGTCTTATATAGCTAAGCTATCCGTTTCTTTTAATGAGGTGGACTACCCTAATTTTGCTCTGGAAAAATGGCAAAAAGGAAGTGAAAACAAGCCATAAAATTCACTGCTTTTAACTGCAAGACGGGAGTAGTAACACTGAGTGGCGTCCTAGGTGATGAGAAAGGTAGAGAAAACACCCTTATTAGTGAGTGTTTAGTAATACTGACATAAGCCTACGCAGCTAATAAGGAAGGGCAGACAATGTTTATAACTGTGATAGAAGAAAATGAAAATTAGCTTTTTTAAGGCTGCTGTGATGGTTACAGTTTCCTGTTGCGTTTCAAAGATGTTTTACTCTCCAAAGAGGACGGGCTTTTATGTGGAGGAGAGAGCGGTGCTTGGAGAGGCAGAGCTGGGGAGATACCCAGAAGTCAGGAGGCGGACTGCCTGGGAGGAAGAGCCTGTGCTCCGAAGTCTGGGACTTCACTGG
>VZSZ01006743.1:11107-66263 GCA_013398815.1 Ibidorhyncha struthersii | reverse complement strand
GGGGGGGGGGGAAGATAAAGATAAAAACAAGTGTCTAACGTCCTCCAAACACAGGGCATCTGTAAAACAGTCTGTGCATAGGACTGTGTAGACTTTCCAAGGGCTGTTCTTTGTTCCAGTTCCAGTGAGTTCCTGGAACGCAGCCTCCTTCCCTGCTCCTGGAACAGCCTTGACTGCAGGGCTTCTCCAGCCGTGTAGGTGGAAACGCAGTATGTGTGAACTATATATTCAACCAACAAAAGATTGCTGGAGAAAATGACATCTTCAAAGCAAGCCTTCCGTAGTCCACAAACATTTATTGCTCTGCAGTAAAGATTTTTAAAGCCTGGCACAGTAACACAAGTTCAGGGTTTGGCAAACAGAGATGTGGGGAAGTGGACCTGGTCTACTTATCAACATTTATTTCCCTTAGATATCTTTCTTATGGCGTGGCTCGTCCCAGGAGCGAGCTGAAATAGCACCAGGTTGCACTGGCTGATTCCAGCATGCCTACCCCATTTCCAGGGTTTGTGCAAATGTTTTTTGCAAAACAGTATGTTCTGATATAAGTTGCTTTTGGGTTTGTACTAATCCTGGTGCTGGCTGCTCCAGGGTTATCAGCAGGAGAGAGTCACCGAGGATTTCAGCTTTATGCATTAAAATGCTGTTGCCAAAATCCATGTTGACTTTAGAAATCTTCAGATTCCATTTAGAATGTTCTGCTGGCTCTCCAGCTTTACATGTAACTGAAACTCGCACAGATCAAATATCACAGTACTTTTTTTAAAATGACTGGCAAACACTTTTGAATGGCAGATCACAGTGAAATAGAAATAGCTTTGTTAAACTTACCATTTTCATAATACTTGGGCTTTTCTTAAGCGTAACAAGAGAAACCTGGTGAATCCGATCCCCGTACAGGGTAACTATTTACCAATATTTAAAGGCAGGGTGGCAGTAGAATCAAGTGGTCAGTAGCACTCTGAGAGTTTTTGGAAGGCATTGCCTTTATTTTCTGTAACTAGAGTGTATTTTCGCATACAGAATGAAAATACCTATTGTTTCCTTAGCATTAAAGGATTAGTTACAAAGAACTACTAAAGGAAAGCAGCCAAAGCTGCCATATTTCTGCCACTTTCTTGCATCAGTGGAGTTGAGAATAAAGGAACTTTCCAAGTTACAGTACTGTACTTGAAAAGGAAAAAAGTATGCGGCGACTTTTATCTGTGTATTCAGTAGATCAGATGGCAAACTCACCCAGACAGCCTAGCGGGGGAGCAGCTTCTGCTTTTCTCAGCAAGCCCTGAGTGGTGTGAAGCAGCACCAAGTACGACATCAAAAGATACAAATATGCATTGAGTGTAAAGTTTGGGTTTTTCAAAATATCTGTCTAATTAGCACAACTTATAGATTTGCAAGTTCTAGCTCTGGCTTTCTCACAGTTTCATGCTCAATAGAAGTGGCTTTTTCATCTCACAAATTGTTGAAGAGGTTAAACCTACAAATACTGTCACCAAACCTGACCCTTCGGATCCTCGATACAAACCTATCCGGTTTCCTTCTAGCATCAATCGCTCTATTGTGCCCAGCTAGAAAATGTGAGATGTAGCTGTTAGCCAAATTTTTTCTAGAAGAACGAGATCATTTTAATTGAATGTTATTATCAACCAGTTCTTGTGGTTTGACATGGGTTCAAAATGAAGCAGTTCATCTGCTTAAAGAATGCGTAGGCATTAATATAATAACCTTGGTAAGTTTTCGGATGCCTCCATCCTAAGGGAAATTGGTTTGACTTGCCCTTCAGTGGAAATTTTGTGTACTATTGGCAGCCAAAATAGCTCTAGAGTCCAGAAACAGAAAAAAATACATTCCTCTATATCGTACTTTGCTCCTTTTCCCATTAAAATTTGCATTGTAAACATTTTCAGTCAGGCCCAGTACACCTCATTGCATTGCAGTTCAAGGAAACTGTCTCTATGTGTTCATGTAGTACACGTATATATAAGAAGGTGAAAAACTAGGTTAGTTTTATTGAAAATATATGTTATCCTTTGAGCCTTTTGCACGTGGATTCTGCACTTAATGTACATATTCCATCTTGCATTGGAGTTTGGGATGCCTTCCCTAGGCGTGGTTTATTGTTGCCGATTCACGCACCCTCTACACTGTGTTGGTTCTCAGCATTGATCAACAGGATTTGATATAGGAAATATTTTATTTGTTGACCCTTGAAAAAATTCATGAAGAAGACTGGGGACGTGAGGTTGAAGCTTATAGGGAAGACTGGGAACCTCAGGGCTGAAGCTTTTTCTTAAGCTCTTCTGTGCAGGCACCAATAGTTTTGTATCTTTGGCCTCTTCAGAAAGCCTGAGGTCCTCCAGTGAGGAGACTCTTTTATGGAGCAAAAAGGGTTCACCTGTTTTCTTCTTCAGGGGTCTGTCTATGAAATTTATTCTTAGGAAACTGAAATAATTGTTGCCTGCAGGATAAAATTGAGGACTCTAAATGAGCTTCTTGATAACATCCCCTTCGAAACAGCCAGCTAACAGGGGACTGGAAGAGCAGTAAAGCAGAGATTAACTTCTCCTGTTACTAAAGCTGTCTCTGCTTATTTTTAGTTCAAACTTTCACAGCCCTGAAGTCAATAACTTCAATTAAGTCAATATGTTAATAATTGTGAAAGCAAATCCTTCAGCACTGATGCATATTCACGTATGAATCTAATCCCTGATACAACACAGTTATCTGCGGTAGTGGTGAAGATACCTGTTGGGGCTGCCTTCACCAGCTTGGCCAACCAACCGGGAGACCCAAAATTCGTATTTCTAATGTTGAAATAGTCTCCTGCGTTTGGCACCTCAAGAGAAATATATCCTCAGTGAAAATCCCAGGTTGCCAATTATGAAGAATTCATTAAGATCTGCTGAAGTTCAAAGCAAAAAGGCCAGTTCCTCGCAGGTCAGGGCAGCTCTTTTAATGGTTTCTGCTTTGCCTCCAGCAGCAGTTCATCTACGGAACCTGTTTATTTTTCTGCCAGGACTGTTGGCAGGTGAATAGAGTCACATCAGATCACCTCACGAGTATTTTATGCTGAAACCTATGCCCTGAATATGCCATTTTCCTGGCCCAGCGTGGCATGAGATCATGGGTTTCAAACCTGTCCTTGTTGGCCCTAGAAAACAAGATGCAATGCACCGTTCGCTTCCTTTTTTGAGATCTGCCATAAAGTCACAGCTCAGTTTTGCGTTGGGGTTTGCTCTCTTACAGTTTAGACCATCGCAAGGGAATAACGCTTGCAGTGTGGGGAGGAAGGACAGCATCACTCGATCGTGGCTGGAAAACAAATCAGATCGTTTGTGAAACAAAAGTGAACGAATGCAAGTTCTTCTTGAACCAGATCGGGAGAAAACAAAAAAGTCCCTTTTTCTGGGAAATAATTGGTTAGGACATGTCAGCACCAACGCTTCACGCAGACGCACTGTGGTTTCGGAAGGTGTTTGCCCTCTTGCCAAATGAGGAGCAGCGCTAGTCCAGAATTCAGCCGGGCTCCTGAGAGGCGCTGTCGCAGGAGTGCAACATTCTAATTTCAGTAGAACGTCATACTAGCTCTCCGTATTAGAACTGTGGAAAAGACATTAAATCCTGAAGTGCTGTAACGTTCTCCTTTGTGTTTGCTACTTGACTGCTCGGGAACTGCCATGGGTACCCATATGTGGAACCATGGTCCAGCTCGGCCCTTTTATTCCTGTTACCAGCATGACTCCCTTCTCAGCCAGCGTCCACCCTTCCACCGCCAGGACCTAACCTGGAGGAGACACGGGAAGAGGAGGTGTTATCCTGGGAGGGATGACGCCGGCAGGCGGGTGTCCGGTCTGTCGCACCCACGCCAGGAGCCCCGGGGGCTCTCCGTGCTGCCGCTGTCTTCCACGTTCGTTGTGTAAGAGAGGGTGAAAGTACAAATGAGAGAAAACTAAACACAAAAAGTGAGTTTGTTTGCTTACTGAGAAGCTTGGGAGTGGCAGAATGAAAGTGTATAAATAAAAATTCAGGCTACCAAACGTTAGATACCTGCCGGAACACCTGCACGGTTGGACCAAGCCAGAGCTCTGCTGGCAGCTTGAAGGAGAAATCTAAGACGTGTATTGGCTGTGTCTGGCTTCAGAAAAAAGCATCGCTTTTCTCGAGATGGCTTTATCTAAATTCCTTACGTTTTTGTTATTAATGTTATTATCATTTCTATCCTCTACAGTTTTGCACTTGTAATTCAGCAAGGTAAAACAGCAATTACCGAAGACTATGTAACAATTGGAATCATATCAGTGGATGTTAACTGTGTGCATACCTGGGAACACCTTTGACCACAGCTGTGCTCTGAGGTCTGAGGAGCAACTCATACCTGATGTATTGTTTTCTTCCTCCTACCGGAATAACACATTGCTTCTACTTACATTTGTGTAAATCTGAAAAGCAAGGAGGAAAATGTGAAGTGATTGATGGGCAAAGAATAAAGTGAGGTCTTTGTCGTCACTGTTAACGTTTAGACTTGCCTTAAGTGTTTACACACGGCTTTTCCCCTTCTACTGTCCTCTACCAGGTCTCCTCTCTGCCCTGAATCTTACGGAAATGTGCATGTGCACGTCAAGTTTGGCATTGCGGTGGACTTGGACTCATTTGCTAGCGCCTGTCTCTAATAATCCCGCCTTCGTGGCGTATGTGAGATGGCTGATGTCCCTTCTCCCTCTTTAACTGGCAAAACCTGCCTCTGCAGAGGATGAGCTTCTTCACGCTTCCTTAACAGATCCTGAAACTAGATCAAGATTTGTGCAACTTTAACAATACCAGAATTCTTAGTTCTTTCACACGGCACCATATATTGTTTTTTCTGCAGTTTATGTCTCATTTGTGATAAGGAAAAGTTTTTGAGTGTGCATAAAGTAGCTGTAAAGCTCTGCTCTTTGTGCTGCGCAGGTCTAATGAGAGCCGTTCGTACGTAGCTGCACAAATGAGAAACCGGTGGCGCTTTAGAACTTGATCTGTTTTCTGTTATTTTTAATGCTTTTGCATTTTAAAAATGTCATCCGTATAAGAATATTTGGAACTACTTACATATTAAAAAAAAAAAAAAGAGAAAATGAAAAGAGCCTGCCTGCCTTTTAGATGTGCCAAACAGGTTTGGCAGTCGCTCGCTTAACATTGATCAAGTCGAACTCTTGTCGCATTTTCTACCTGCGCAGAAACATTCTCACCAAGCATTTCTCAAACCAGAAGACACCAGTTGGGTTATTTTTCCTGCTCAAAGCATTTTGGATGATGACTGAAGTGTACTGTGGATATCGAGATTTGACAGTTGTCATTCAGAAGCCTGAAAGTCCTGTAGAAGATAAACTGCAAAGATTGTTTTGGCTCAAAGAGAATAGAAGTGGCTGTGCTGGGTCAAACTGGAGTCCATCTGTCTCCCTCTTCTGTGACATGGTATCTGATAACAGATGCCCAGAAAAGGTTACAAGAACAGACTGAAGATTTAGGGACGTTTCCTCAATATTCTTTCCCATTCTCCAGCAAGATACAGTTAAGGGAGTTGCTGTCTGTATTTAACAGTCTTGGATGGCTTTTTGTTCCCTGGATCTGCGTGGTCGCTCTTTGAGTCATTGTGCCCGTAGCGCTTGTGATGGTCTGAAGCAAAGCATCCCCAACTGTACGGTTTCTGGGCTTGGTGTACCCACTTGGAGGATTTTCACTGCTGTCTCATGACCCTCTGGGAGTTCCTTGGTAGGAAAAGCAGAGGGATATCTTGGGGCTGCTCGTTAGGTTCACAGGTAACTCATCAAAATCTTCTGCTGTGTGGCACTGAGGTCCCCTCCTGTCTGTGCGTTTCCACATAAGACTTTTCTGCCACAGCAGAAAGATCCACTAACCGAATTAGCCCAGTCTTTCAGCCATCATTCAGCTCAAAACCGGGTCAAAAACCAACTTAACAAAAATAATAAAAACAAAAAAAAAAAATCAGAACACCCATTCAGATCAGATCTGGTTGGTCACAGCTGCCATAAGAGCTCTTGACTTTCCACAAAAGCTATATGTGAGACACAGCAGTAGCTTTGGAAAGTGTTTCTCCCCTTCTCATCCTCTTCCTAGTTTGCCTGTATATAAATTACACCCAATTTGTTACCTGTACCAGTGAAATTATCAGCGTCAAACGATCAAATGTAGGGTGTTTGTTTTCAGTGTGGCCAAGCAGTTGCCTGTTGCAGCGATGCTCATATCAGGGGGCTCTACTGGGGGGGAACCCTCAGTCTGATCATAGCAGGGCTGGTCTGGGGGGGCACCGACCTGCTGGAAGTTTGCAGACCAAAATCATCCAACGTGGATCAGTACTCAGTGATGCAACAGCTGTGGCTTTTAAGGGAAGCATGGCCAATAAATTTAAGCTAGACAAATGCTTAATTTTTTTTTTTTTTATGATTCTGGTTCAGCAAAAAAGATTACTTTAGAGCTAAAGAAATAGGGAGGTGGGTACTCCCAGAAACAAGTTATGCAGGAATTAAAGTAAAATATTTTTAATAAAAAGCTAGCAGAAACATTTAAATAGGTTGTGGAGCCTGACATTGTTCTTTGCTCCGTATGTATATGTCTGTCTGTCTAAAATATTCTGTACTAGTATTCTAGAGCGCTAAAATGGAAGGAAAAACTTCTAAAGAAGCTGAAATAGATCTTACCCATGTCTAATCTTGGAAAAAATACAAACTTAAAGGATTTTAGAAATGTTTAGAAACATTGGCATTATGACAGCAAGTATCTCTGTCATAACGTCATGTGATTAACTAGATCAGAAACATTCTGGGATGTTCTGATCAGTTATGTTAATGCGTCTTTTAAAAAGTATAAAGCCAATGCTCTATAAAATAGATACTTGAAAAACAGTTTTCGTTTTCCTCAGGCTAGTGAGATTAGAGTTTCGTAATCTGTTTGACCAGCTGCAGAGGACGTTCTTTTTCATTTTTTCTTTTTAAGTAAATGAGCTTCATCTCAACATGATTAAAAAAAAAAAGAAAGAATCAAGCTTCAAAAATGCTCAGTTTTCACACGTACTTTTAAATAGGAGCAATTGCATTATCATGTCGTGTTGCAAATGTAATTGCGTTGGAGGTCATTACAGACTTTGAATAAAGGAATTTCTAAGTTTCCAAGTGTGCATCCTCCACTGTCAAGAATCATCCCATTTTTGGCTTACAGACGTAATTTTAAAAGATATTACTTTGCTGCCTCTCACATCTTACAGGCATTGAGTGTGCAGGCGCTGCTGAGTCAAGCTCGCTCTTGTTCGGTTCAAAAAAGCAGTGGTTTGCCTTGCGAGTTAATATTGTTGAATAAGGTTACTTTGAAAGGTGTAAAGATGTTATTAGATTTCTTTTTGTGTGTGTGTAAGAGAATGTGTGTTACTTTATGCAGTGGGGAGAATTCCAGCAATACTGGGCAGTCTGCTAGTTCATCGCACAAAATAAGTAGTTTTCCCTTGCTCTTACCGTGAATCACGTTAGCCTATTGATTAGAAATATCTGAGCCTTTCATATTTACTTTTAAAAAGAGCCTAGCAAAATAAGGTGTTTTGTAAAGCCTGTTAGAAATGTTTATATTTCCAGGTCTTCATGCATCTGTGGTGAGAAATACGTTTTAAGGAGACATTTGTAGAGCACCAGGGGTCTACTGGAGCCTCTGGTCTGTCTCCAGGTGCAAAGTTTCCAAACACCCACTTAAAGTGGCAGTTTAGTGATAAACTTAGTTGGGAACGAAGCCCCCGGCGGTGAGAAGATTGCCTTGTTCAGCGAGTGATTGATAAATATGCTTTATCATGAGTCAGATGTTCTCTAAATCATTGCAGGAAATTCTGCTCCAACCCCTGATGTTTGTTTGTGCAGAGCTGCTGGTAGGAGTACTGCAAGCAGCAAAACCAGATGTTTTACTAGTTAATTTGTATTCACAATAGCAATTTTTCACTAGCACAGCATATCCATTGACGCGACGTTTTAGACGTTCTTACGACATAGCATCAAAAATTCAAGAAGTTGTCTGAAAAGGTTGAAGCCGACGTCAGGTCTTCACAGGAAACCTGCTCCGAGAATGGCAGACTGCTTGCCATTCCCTTTGATTGCAAAGTGTGTAATAAAAAGCAAATTAGGAAATGAAAACTGTCCCGTGGATCAATCAGGCGCAGCGGTTATGCCTGTTCAGCATTATCTGTCAGACATTAACCTGATTGGGAACGTTCTATTTTGTGTAATAGTCTCAAAATCAGACTGAAAGGTTGACTTAAAAAATACCTGATGTATTTTGTGTGTGCTCTGAGGCTGATAACAAACTCTGCAGTTCAAGTTTTAATAACTAAGGGGGAGCTAAGAAACTTCAAAAGGTTCGTGATAAATGTTTTTGACAATGCGTCAGCTGAACGTTAGGCAGAATCTTGGTAAATCCTCTCATAAGTGGTTTAAAATGGAGTTTTAAACTTTTCCTTCATAAGTGTATGCTTAAGATGTCATGGTATCTTTGGGTTTAAAAGATTCATTTTATCTGGTATATGTGAAGCATTGGTGTTTCTGTCTACACCTCTGAGAGTGAAAGGGGGGAAGAAGTTCAGGTTTCTCCTTTCGGCAACCTCTGCCCCTGCTCTTGACCGTGAAACTCGAGGCTGGGAAAAGGAAAAGCCAGTTTTAAAGCGTACTAACAAAATACTCCAGGGAAATACTAAGCGAATCTTTGGAGCTGAGAAGCTTTCCCAATGCCTTCATCGCGACAACCCTAAGATGTCCTGGTAATAGAGAAAGCAACGCCTGCACATGGCAACTGCTTGTTGGCTTTTGTGGTTCATCGAGAAGAGCAGATGAAAGCAAGTTTATTACTGCTCTTTGAACCTCGCCTCCCTCCCCCTCTCCTATCACCTGAGCCACTAAAAACAAAGCCAAAACAATTCCTTCCTTGGCTCCCCCTGAAGAAAATGCCGAACTTTACAATTTATACTGCTGTTTTCTTTGAATTTTTATCTTTGCAGGACTTGCTCTGCCTTATGGCATCCTTTGCGTTTCAAAAGAATTGAGTTTATAGCGCCATGCAAGAAAGCCCTGACTCAGCGAGTTGCCTCATTTTAAGCCTACGAATAGCTCTGCTGGTCCTTTCAAGGTGTTTTAGGGATATATGGCTAAAGACTTTGCAGAAAAATGGTCCTAAAACTTTGGTCAACTCACCTAGATATTTACAGAAAATGCCAAAATCACGCCAATATTTTATAGGAGCGAAGCAGGAAAAAGTATGCATGTTTGATGATCCTACTAGCGCTGAGGGAATCTCCACGAGACACCAGTCCAGATGAAGTCTGATGTGAAATAGTGTTAAGGGACTGCTCAGGAACTAGTGCTGATGATCCACTCAGGAGCCAAAGCATATAATATACCGCCAATCTGTCTCTTGCCTATGAACTGTGAAAAATGAAAGTAGTGTAGCATTAGAGTGTACCACACTGGAAAAATGTTTGCATGTATGTTTCTTTCATGTTAAGTGACCTGCTTTTAAAATTTTTCACTAGTACTAGAGACACTTAATTTTGCATCTACAGCCAAATGACTGCCTTCCTTCCCGATACCCTTTCTTTCTTCCCGCACTCCCTCAAGGGAAGACATTCTTGTACTTCACAACGGCATCTCCTACTGGCAAACCTCAGGAGCGATGTAGACCACGCAGAAAGGAGCTGCCCGGCTTGCTTGGATGGGCAAAGCCCGCAGCTCGGGTGGTTTTGCAAGATCTCCACTCCCATTTTGAAATGTCAGCAACGCGGGCTAGGCTTCCAGATGTGCCCAGTATATGGGAGTTCACGTTATTTCAAGTGGGAGTTTATTAATTCTGCGCCTTTGAAAATTACCCCTTTTCTCTGATTCCTGACTGAAGAATCTTTTTTTTCATAACGATGGCAGAAAATGGGCAACCAGCTCCTTTAGGGACACATTTAAAAGGGTATTACCATTTGCATTTTCATTCCATGTTGTAATTTGTGTTCACTATTCATGAAGTAGTGTTTAGTGGTTAAAATCATATATTATGCATGAAGATGCCCAGATTTGTTCTTCTGTCATTGCACAGTAGAACACCGCGCAGATCGGTCTTTGCAGGACTTCTCTTTTCCCCCCACCCGTACGCAGTTGTTAGCAACCTCACCCGGGCAATGAAGTTGAACTGATGGTGAAAGGAGGACAGTGGAAGGAAAGTGTTCAAGAGATGTAAAATATCGCTGAAGGTGGTTTAATTTCTGTTCCTGGGGAGCAATAAAGCATAAATTTTCTGTGCAGTCATAACAATAATTGTAATGTTACCTATAGGATGGAAGAATAATTTGTGTTACTAAACACCGTAACTATTTTCAGTATAAAATAATAGAGAGATTTTCTTTTCTGTTGCAGTAATGTTGGCCTTTGCATATAGGTTGTGGAAAACTTTGTTTGCAAAAACAAAGCTATTGTTTTAACAAAAACCACAGAAATTTTGCCTTTCATATTGAATCAGTAGCATAATGAGTAGTGGAGCAATAGTTCAACATCAAAGGAGACTTCTTGGATATATAGTGTGTTGCAACAACAGCGAAAAAGTTCCCACCAGAAAGGAATTTTGCCATATGTGAGCAGCAAACATATGTATTAGGTTAAAACCATAAGATTTCCTTTGCTTTACACCAAAAACAAGAGAGAACTTAAGTACAGAGGTTTTCAAACAGTCGTGCGCTGGAATGCAGCACGGAGAACACACAGCGTCCGAGGTTCGGAGCAGTGCCAGTGGACAAAAGCTCTGTGAAAGCCCAAAAAAGCTTTGAGGATGCACCAACAGTTTGGCTCAAACATCAGTATTTCACTTTTTAAAAATACAGGTGTTTTACCCTGACTCATGGCATTACATCAGTGATCTTCATAGATGTATTTTCCCAGTTCATTTATAGCAGTAATAAACCCAGACAAATTTACTTATCGCCATAAAATATTTTAGCAAAAATAACAATTACTTTAAAAATTCTGTGATTAACTTTGATGGGATATTTGGCCTGCTTTCTTTGAAGGGTTGCGTTTGACTCTGTAAATTGTGAGACCACCTAGCATAAAGAAGTTTTTGCCCAGACAGCGCATGCTTACAGCTTCACGGAGAGATAAAGGGACTGAGTGTTTCTATGACAAAATTTTAAAGCATCTCCATATGTAGTTCAGGAAGAAAATTTCCTTTCATTTTTCTTAACATTCACGTGGATTTTCTTTAAAGTTCCAGAGTTGGGTTTTCTTCTCATGAACGGGGAGAGAAAACACATCAATGGATGTAATTTGAATTTAGAAGGCACTTAAAGAGGGGCCTGCATACAGAATTATTGTTGGCACATGTTTTGAGGATGTAAAGTGGAAGCCTTCTTCTGTGGGCATTAGTAAGGAGATAATTAAAACTACAGTAGGTAATTATGGTAGCTTTTATTACTGCATCTTTCATTAACTAATTATATTAATTTGGTAATGTTTGAAAAATTCTTTGAAGATGAAAAGTGCTAACTATTACTACCTTTAGTTGTAGTATTACTCTGCACTGGCCGTAAATATTGAGGTCTTTTCTTGATACAGATGCACATCCATGTGTGCCGAGTTGCTCGTACAGCTGATAGGAATCACGTATGTGTATCAAAAAAAGACTCTGCCATTATCTGGCATAATCTGATCATGATAAGCCGTGACTTTCCTGCTGACGGCTTTTGTTGCAAAGTGAGAATACGTTGGTATTTAACATTTTTTAGAAGATTTTCCATTCCTTGTAACGTCACTTATTTATTCAGCCCTCAGTACCAGAGAGATCAGTCCTTGTGATCCCGGCCTTGCCACTGATGTGATGGGAGCGGGGATGAAGCCCTGTCTGCTCTCAGGAATACACCAAAAGTAGGAAATTATTTCAGGTTGAAGAAGGAAAACATCACACCTTCGTAAAGACAGAATCTTCACAGTAATAATCAATACCAAGTAATTAAAAGTAATAATGATTTCTGTTTATGTAATTCTTCTAGAAATGAATTTTCTTTCAGGGAATCCAACGCTTCTTCTTTTAAAATATGCTGCGGTTAAAGGATAATCAAATCAGTTTTCATATATTAAAGACTAAATCCTTCATATATTCCCATTTCATACTTGTTCCTGTGATTCTTAGAACTCTTTCTCTTACCAGCTTTTAGTTGATTTAGATTAAGCCCTGTAACTAATGCCAAAAATGTATTCCTGCCTTGAAAAGGGATTTTGTAATGCTGGCGTCGTACCTCTTTTGTCTCTCTATGGCTCCTTGTCAAAACTATATGCTTTACAAGTTGAGGGTTTTTTTAAAAAAACCCTCTCTTCCAGCCTGAGTCTGGCACCCAGAAGTCAGGCTGAATTCCTCCGGTCTCGCGCATCACCCCAGCATCTCTGCGAGGTGCACGGGCCATACTCCGTGCTACCGCCACACGTGCCGCTCCGTTGTCTCCAGCATGCTCCAAGTTACCATGAGCAGAGCTGGGTTTGAAATAAACTTCATTAAACATTTTCCTGGTGCTAATCAAGCCACAATAGAATACTAGGAACAACAACAAAACAAAGTGCCTACCTTGAAATGCAGTTCGGATGTTCCTTTCTCCTTTCGTATCAGCCGGTGCCCAAACGTTTCGTGTGTCACAGTGACAGCGATGGACTCGTCCACCAGCCCCACTGAAGGTCCCAAAACCTGACCGTATTATTTCTGTGGCGTAGTCTCAAAGCCATTACTTTTCCCTTCCATCCTTCCTGCGTCTCTCAATGTTGTACGCGACCAAAACATTTACAATATGATTTTATTTTAGGATCCTTTCCATTTTTACAAATAAATCAAATGAATGTTCCTTTTGTACAGCTGTAATTCACCCACATTGTTGCAGTAGAGCTTATTATCTCATTTACATTTTTAAGTGCTTTTCAAAGTGTAGGATATCTGGGCTGGAAAGCAAAACATTTCATTTCTTTGTTCTCAGGCCAACACAAAGCACTTCCAAGGTCAGGTATGGTGTAGACTTTCAACAGCAAACATGTTTACATGGCATTTGAAAGCCGGTTTAACTGAAAAAAAAAAAAAAATACTGTCTTTATAACAGTGATGTAAGTCAGCTTAGCAAAGCTGAGGGACGGGGATTAATTCGCTACCTGGAAAAATTTAACTAAATAAGTTAGGCTTTGTTTTCTGTTCAGGGAAAAAAAGCCTCTGACACTCAGAAAATGGCCCATTTTTTTAATTTTTTATCCCTATTTCTTGATCTCAGCAGTTATTAAACATAAGCTCTGTTACTCTTTGGGCAAAATCTGACACTTTGAAGCTGTAGAATAAAAACTGCATTTCTAAACAAAACAAACCCCATTGTTTAATTTTACAGAGATCTTCTGTGGTGTACCTGGGGTAAGTCCTCTGTTGTTTTTAAGAGTATTCTGTGTGACAAAAGCTCCTCTGTTAGATACAGCAAAAGATTTGAGGGTACTGTGTACCTTCAGAAACAGCTATCAGCATTCAGGCTCCGGCCACTCCATATGAAGCTTCTTGACAACAGAGAGAATTTTCAGTCTGATCTTCAAAAGGGCGCATTATTTGTGACTTCTACCATGAATCCTCCTAGAAAATTAAAATCATGGGCAACAAACTTGCTTACTTCTAATTACTATTTTAAGAGCTAATCATGTGCAGGAATTTACAGCAACCATGAGATTTTGATGTTATTCTTTTTTTGGCATTGCTTCAATCAAATACTGATCTTTTGGGCTTACTTTTTTGTCCTCGTGCTGCTAGGAAAGCTGAAATACCCAAATGAACATTAATTACTCATGGAACATCCTTTATACACAAAACTAGATTCTACAAAGTGACCGGTAGGAGAGCTGGTGTGCCACAGAGCAACAGTCCAAAAATGGTCGTTAGAGGTATTTGTGACTGACCAGAGGAGTTAGTCTTTTTTTCTGCCATCCCAATACAAAACGTACCAACAGCCAGTTAGGATGTGATTGGAAAAGTCTGTAAACTCGTACAATATATTTTGGTTTGGATAATTTTGACACAGTTTCCCACAGCATTCTCCTGGAGAAACTGGCTGCTCATGGCCTGGACAGGTAAACCCTTCACTGGGTAAAAAACTGGCTGGATGGCCGTGCCCAGAGAGTGGTGGTAAACGGAGCTAAATCCATTTGGTGTCCGGTCACAAGTGGTGTTCCTCAGGGCTCGGTGCTGGGGCCAGTTCTCTTTAACATCTTTACCAGTGACCTGGACGAGGGGATCGAGTGTACCCTCAGTAAGTTCGCAGATGACACTAAGCTAGGCAGGCGTGTTGATCTGCTTGAGGGTAGGATGGCTCTCCAGAGGGATCTGGACAGGCTGGACCGATGGGCCGAGGCCAACGGTATGAGGTTCAACAAGGCCAAGTGCCGGGTCCTGCACTTGGGTCACAACAACCCCACGCAGCGCTACAGGCTTGGGGCGGAGTGGCTCGAAAGCTGCCTGGCGGAGAAGGACCTGGGGGTGTTGGTGGACAGCCGGCTGAATATGAGCCGGCAGTGTGCCCAGGTGGCCAAGAAGGCCAACGGCATCCTGGCCTGTATCAGGAATAGCATGGTGAGCAGGACTCGGGAAGTGATCATCCCTCTGTACTCGGCACTGGTGAGACCCCACCTCGAGTACTGTGTTCAGTTCTGGGCCCCTCACTACAAGAAAGACATTGAGGTGCTGGAGCGTGTCCAGAGAAGGGCAACGAAGCTGGTGAGGGGGCTGGGGGACAAGTCTGATGAGGAACGGCTGAGGGAACTGGGGCTGTTCAGCCTGGAGAAGAGGAGGCTGAGGGGAGACCTTATCACTCTCTACAAGTACCTGAAAGGAGGTTGTAGAGAGATGGGGACTGACCTCTTCTCCCTAGTGACAAGTGATAGGACGAGAGGAAATGGGTTCAAGTTAAGCCA
Organism: Ibidorhyncha struthersii; assembly: GCA_013398815.1. Taxonomy (NCBI): domain Eukaryota; kingdom Metazoa; phylum Chordata; class Aves; order Charadriiformes; family Charadriidae; genus Ibidorhyncha; species Ibidorhyncha struthersii. The sequence continues at coordinate 51,288 of VZSZ01006743.1, read as the reverse complement.
GGGGAGGTTTAGGTTGGATATTAGGAAAATTTTTTTCACTGAAAGGGTTCTCCAGCATTGGAACAGGCTGCCTAGGGAGGTGGTGGATTCGCCATCCCTGGAGGTGTTTAAAAAAAGGGTAGATATGGTACTTGGGGATATGGTTTAGAAGTGGTTTTGTCAGGTTACATTAATGGTTGGACTCGATGATCTTAAAGGTCCCTTCCAACCTTAACAATTCTATGATTCTATGAATTGATGAATGGATAATTATAAGACTTAACAGTTTACTATGCTCATATGCTATAGTAAAAATACCTGGTTTCTAAATTGTATTTAAAACATTGTCTGCTCTCATAATGAAACAGAATACGTGCGCTCCACGCTGGCAAACACTATCTGGAGTAGGTGGACCTAACAAGGACTGTGCGTCATCTGAATTTCCCAAATTAAATTACTTTAAGATGCATTGCAAACCCCCAGATTTAAAGGAACCTCTCGTTTTATGCTCTGCAAAATGGGTTTGTCTGTTGTAAATAAGAAAAGTGAAAATGGAGAAATTAGGGAAGGAAACAGCAGTGCACCGATTTTCTTCTTTGCCACCACGCAGTTGCTGTCTTCACCAGGAACAACTTCAGATCCTCTTTTTGTATTCAGTACTTACAGATTTGTGTGATGGAGTGTGATACAAGTCTGTTCTCTGAGACAGATATGTACATATCTATACATATACATTCGTATGTGTATGTGCATACGTGCTATCTCTTGACCAGCTTCAAAGTCCTGTCACAGAGTGCAACTTGCTCTTGAGCACAAGGAGGGAGTCCGGGCAGGACGGCCGATGTGTAGCGAGGTTTCCTCCCTCCTTATTTTTCACCATGCTGAGCTATTTGGACTGTGTAAGCTGATCACGCGGAAATAGCAGGAGAAGATGGGTCATACTTTGTAATTTATCCAAAACGTGCTCTGTGAATGTTCCCGCGAGTCGTCCCGTGCTGGTTATGTCTGGACACTTTGGAGTTAGGGCAGGACTTCCGTGAAATTAGTTGGGTCTTTGGTGATCTTTTTGATACGTGGAGTGGCTCTGCTCCTTACTACATTCCTGCACTTTAGTTTTTAAATCAAAGTATGCTCGTTTGTATTTTACCTTGCAAAATTTGATGTACAAAAAGAAAACAAAAAGCCTACAATTCACACATATATTTCATTATATTAATGCAAATTCCTCTACTGCAAGACTTGTTGAGTATTGAGGACCGGTTATATATTCAAAGCCTGGATTTCAGCATTTCTCAGAAGCGGTGATAGCGTAAAAGTCCCTGGGCAGATTTGAAGTTCATGCTTGGGTCTGGTTAAATTTTTTGGCATCAGAACATGTAATAGTCTTACAGCTAGAAGACTTTAAAGTTAATGCCTGGCATCACTTCAAAACAATGTGCAAGATCTATCATAAGTAGTCCTCTTATCTTATCTCAATAGCAATTTTATCCTGTAAATGATTTGAGAGTACAGTATTTCAGTGCTGTGGAAAAGAGCAAGGTTTTTTTTTCTGTGAAGTCTTTGCACTGCGAGTACTTTTAATGATCCTGGCTTACGTACGGGTATTCTACTTGGAGGAAGCAAAAGATAACTGTATCGCGTGTTCTGCAAAGCACTAAGGGTCCATGGCCTCCTTGGTCTCCCCTTTCCAGGGCGCTCTGCAGAAGGTCTCTGTGCAGCTCTGCTTTTTAAAAACCAACTCTGGAGGCGCCTTCGGTGTCATTTATCGCGTATCTGCAGCGCGAGTCCCTTCCCCGGTCCAGTCCTGACTCTGTGCCACGCTTTTCAGCTGATGGGTAGCAATGCCCCGATTTCCTGCCATACAAAAGATAACTCAAAATATTCCCTTTCTGCTGCCACAGCCGCCTCTGTGTTGATGTCAATCTAACATCCACATTGTGCACTTTGCTTCAAGTCAGCACTTGCAGTTAACAATGCCTTTATTCAAGCTGACAACATGGCTAAGCTTTTGGTAAATGTGTAAGTAAATGTTAAGTGTGTATTCAAACATTCAACAATGACGAGGAAACTTTAAAAAAAAAATCTTTGAAACTTTGTATTGTTTGTTTGGTGTGTATCTGTTAGAAATAACATAGACTATCAGTTCCTTGGGGCATGACTGTTCTTTTGTTAAGCGTATAACAAAAAGATCAAGGCTCTGAGGGACTGCCGTAATAAAAATAAATATATACGAAGAACAATGATGACAAAATAAATTTGTCGATGCATTTTATGAGCTTGATTTAGAAGTGATTATTTCTGAACTAAATAAAGACTGGATAGTTGTGGTAAAGTGACATGATTGTAATATTCCTTTTATTTACTGCCATTTATACTTCATTTGTAGATCACTTGACTTGACTAGAGGGCGGGAGGGGAGCCCCTCCTCTCGGCGAGCATCCCGTTGCAGTAATATGGAATACATTTTCACTGCAAATTCCAGACATGGTTTTCCAGAGAGAGGATTATTCTTCTGGCTTAAAGGAAGAGTTATCAGTACACTGCAAAAGTATTCATAGGAAGCACAGATCGTACAAATAAGACGATAACAAGAATCTGAGACAATCGCAATTCCAAGGGCAATTGTTGCACTCGCAACATTTCCATTTCCCTTTCAGTCTTTGAGGGTATTTATTAAGTTTTTAGTATGAATACTTGTAGCCTACAATAAGATAGAACAACTAAGATTTAATGACTCCTGTTCAATCAGCGGTCCGACCTGGGCAAGAGAACTTTGCTCAATAAGGGTGGCTGGACGGGGTCTGTCACGTTCGGCTGGAACCAACTGCAGCTGATGAGCTGTACTGACACTGCACTGTTTTCTTAATCAGCTCATTTAATGACATTACCTATAAGTTCTTCCGCCGTCCCACGTTTCTCACATGTGTTTCGCACCCGTTGGTGTTGTTTCAGGCCTTAAAAGATGAAGTGGACGGTTACCGCAACCAGGCGCAGGCTGCAGAGAAGAAGCTGCAACTCAGCGAGCTGGAGGCCCATGAGCAGGTACCGGGTGCTGTTGGGTCCCCCCTCCCTGTCCTCTTCCCTTGGGCAAGGAGGTTCGATGTTTAAAAATAATATGTTGCTTCAAAGCAAAAGCACATATTTTCCTGCAAAATTTTCAGCTAGCTTTCTTTTCTGGGGTTTTTTTTTTGGTAATAAAAGAGAATTAAACTGTCTGAACCCTACAGGCAAATACTTATCTCATGCTCTCTATTTCAAGTTGGTATTTCAACTATTCTAGCTGTTAAACGATGCATTTATTTTGAACTCACTATACTGTTTCAATAGAGGCTTCTGAGACTATTCTAACCTGTTGTTTAATGGCTTGTATGAAGAGAATTATAATTGGACAATAACTGAGCTAAAAATAATCTTCACTCCTGATCTTATGCATTCATTGTCCCAGCATGTTGTCTGTAAACAGTTCCATATGATTAATAGTGCTAAAATTATTCTGGACACTTTCGGTGAAATCAGAGATTTAGTGTGCTTCCAGCAAAATAGTGTGTGTAGCTTACAGACTGGTTTTTGGAACGGAAAGTCAATGATGTGCATTCGAACCAGATTAAATTGAAGTATTCAGGAAAATATACAGCTGTTGGGTATCTGGATCACATCCGAATTTACAAATTTCTAATACAAATCAGTTTTTGCAGCATTTGAGAATTTTATTTGGTGCTGAGTAAACAGTATCCATAACATATATCCTATGTAAAGCGTTTCTAAATCGATACCTGCAGGCATAGTAAGTTGGGGTGGTTGTAGAAGAGTAATAATCGTTAATTTTAAATATTTTTCCCCCAATTGTTGTCATCCTACTTGCACGTGGGAGCCTTCATTCACCCTTAGTGTTTACGTTCACGTATTTCGTCTCAGGAGAGATGGCGATTAGCGGTTCTGCTCTCTTCCCCCTCTGCCTCCCAAACCTGGCTGTCGGTCGGTCGGGGTCACCCTCAGCTGCGATGCTTGCGCATCGGAGGAATTTGGTGTGATGAGTGAGTTGGCCTCCAGGCATTGCGTTTTGGCTTCCAAGAGTCTCCTGGAAAAGAAGAAGGAACATTAGCTATTTGGTGCGTGGCTGTCCCTCCCGAGGAACAGCACTGGCCCGCACACTGTGAGACTCCTCTTCCAGATTGCTTTATTTAAATTTTTTTTTTCTTTAATCTTTGCCACTGCCATTTTGCTTTTTTTCTCACCTGTTTTGAGAGAGAGGATCAAGAAGAAGAAACAAAAAAATGACTTGTGAAATCCAGAGGTGGAAGGCTAGACGTGCAGATTCAGAGGGTGGTCCCCCCATTCTGCCTTCAAGGTTTTCTCGTACGCGAGCACCTGGTCCAAACCAACCTAGAGGACTGTCCTCTCCCCGCTAAACTAATGGAGGACTAGCTCAGCTGGTAATGTCCCGTTTCCCAGCATAAAAGGAACAGAAATGTTACTTAAATGACACCGGACCATCCAGCTTAGAGCTTTTCCTGCGAGGTGGTACTAGGTTAGCAGACTTATGCTAATGCTCATAGCTGAGTTCGGCGGCGGTCTTGTCTCTGCCATTCGTCCGTTGGGACTTTGTGATGAAGCTGGAGCCACCGAGGCTGTTTCTGTTTAGGTGGCTTTGGTCTATTTTGCAGACAAGCATTTTGAAAGTTGTTAGTGTGTCTTCTCTGTGACTGGTTATTCCATTAGTTATGCTTATCTCTCCAGAAGAAAAATGGAAAAATGACAGCTCTGACAGATTTCCAGTTATTATGTCTTGTCTTGGCCAGGCCACCTTGTAAACAGGTTCATCAAGTATTAACAGTAGCTAACGACTCATCAGCCGATCAGGGAGTTGAAATATTTAAGGCAGTAACTTAGAACTTACTTTCTGCTTTTACCAAATATTGTCTAAATCAGAACTGCATAAAACATCAAAATTTGCACTGACGCTATTACAAAGGCCACTTTTCTGAGTTCTTACATGTCTATAAATAGGGAGGAGAGAGGGTTAAACAGCTTCTGTTTTTCATTAAAAGGAAAAATCTTGTGTTTTGATTCTATAACAACAACAAACAAATGAATGAGACATGAAAAAACATTTTGTTGTGCTTTTAATTAAAAATAAAAAGCTGTTTCTCGTTATGGCTTGTTGGGTGGTATCTTAGTGCTCCATGTTTGTCTCTTTTTCAGTGCAATGTCCTTATAACTCTTCAGCCTCTAGCAGTGACTGAGAGATCCACTTAACTCTTTGTTACAGTAACCCTCTGGTGATCGCACGGAGTTAACCTTTCTTTATTATAATTATCCAGAGAGAGAGAGACAAACTGTCCTATAAATAAGGGGGGAAGCGTGTTGGAAGGACTCTGGTGGCAAGCCCTGAGCCGTCTAGAGGAGAGCGTGGCGCTGCAGTCGAAGATGAGCTGTTGTTTTTATGGAGCTTTTTCATTCCAGTACTTCATGTTCTTGTATGAACTTGTGTTTACTCCTGTTTACTTTTTCGATCCTGTGTATAGTGCGAGTGGATGCAATCGCATTATATCTATGTTGTTTCATCAGCGGTGCAGTATGGCAACAGTATCTGAACGATGAGTTCCAATCCAGAGGAACATATGTTTGTCCAAAGTGCCAGGGAACTTCTTCCACTTTTGCATAAAGATTGTCCCGTCTCTGCTAAGCATGGTTTTCTAGGACAATGGTCCATGTGTTCGGTAATGCGTCACTTTTAGATCGGAGCCTCAGAACTGTATCATCTTTCTTCAAGTCAAAATGCTGGATGTTTCCTTCAAAAATTAGATGTCCACCTACTTGAGACCTGTGTAATTGTGTTCATGGAAAGTGGCAAACTAGCGGTAAATAAAATGTAACTCACACTTAATATATAGGGTTTTATATATAGGGCTTTTTGTAGGGCTTCCAGCAGTCTGGGAAGGTTCCTAGGAAATCGGGGTGTGTCCAAACCTTTTCCTTGCAAAGCAATGCTGAAGTTTCGTATAGCTCAGTACTGTGTAACTCTGGGAACCGGCTTCCCATCAACTAATCCTGGTTAGGCTATGTTCCTGTATCCTGTACTCTTGTAGTGCATCATGTGGTTCTCCCTGATACAAGCCTAGATCTAATGTAAGACAAGATTTCTGATAGAAAGATCTTCCATTCTACTACAAATGCTTCTCTTTCTTGAGTCATGTGGCTTTGTGCCGTTGTCAGTCATAGCTAAAAAATCTGAATTGTTCATACAGCAGACTTTACATCCTGTGAATGTGTAATTAAAAATGATGCACACCACTGAGAGCTTAAGCATGTGCCTTAATGAATTGGGGAATTTAGGCATGTGCAACAAATTTTGCTGAATTAGGGCTTGTATAAAAATTGATGGTAATGATCTTCTTGCTTTATTACCTAGATTTCTTTAGAATACCTCATTTCATTTCAAATTCCTTTTTGTATGAGTAATCACCCCAAGTCAGTGTACTAAAAAGCTCCAAGAATCTCTCTTTCGAGAATTACATGCAATATTTTTTTCAGGAAAAACCCCCACCTATTCTTTTCATTCCTTGTTCAAGTGTTTTTAACTATAGGGGTGGATTGAGTATGATGTAAAATTTCTGACTGGGGATAACAGAGGGAAAAAAGTTCCTCGTGTTCGCAAACAACTGAAGCACCAACACTGTAGATACTCAAACTATAGGAATACTCCTCCGAGCAGTCAAGTCACAAATAGAGTCTTAAAGGAGAGAGATTCTCTGAAGACAGAAAATCAATTATGTTCAATTCATGAATATTACTGAGGAAATGAAGGAGAATACCAATGCAGATTTCCAGCCCTTTAATTTCTTTTCTCTCAAATAGATTACAAAAAAGGGAGAAAGGAGTTATCAGAATAAGGATGTTGTAGAAGTGTTTGGAATAAAATGGAACAGCTTAGTTTGTTAAGTGGATTTCACTCGTGTTCAAATGAAAACAGGAGTGATAACTGTTAAAGAGCTATGATTGAAAAGCATTCAGCGAGTTTGCATTTTTAATGTTTATTATTCCGACTTGCTCAATTTTTTATGACCGTTGGATATTTACCACATTCAGCCTAACTTACTGTTTCCATGCCAACTAAATATATTTGTTCTCAGATGAACGCTGTGATGCATCGTTCTGAAATTTTAGTTACTGTGTAGCACAGAGAACTTCTGACATTTGCCACACCTTCTCCTGGATGGGAATAGTGCTACCGCCGGCAGCTTTGTGGAGCTGGGAGGGCAGGATCGGCGAGGCAGAGACGAGCAGCGTATGCCTGCGTCCAGGGTGCAGGTCCCACGAAGTTCTTCATATAGCGATGGCTGGAAGACCTGAGTAATATTAATATCCCTTTAGTTTAGGGCTTTTGGTCCATGTATCTTTTAAGATTCAGTTTTAAAAATATCACAGAGTTTTAAGTGCCATCAGATAAACTCACGGAAAATCTTTGCCCTCACTTCCACCATCCCGCCTTGCTATATATGCTCTGCAAAATTCAGGTGGAAGCAGCGAAGTTTCCCCCATCTGGGGGTGGGTGAACCACTGCAGGAACACTGCTCCGAAGCCTCTCTCCTCGTATGGCGCTTTCAGCTCAGGCGCCCCAGATAACCGCGAACGCCAGGCAGCGCTTCTGGGGCTCCTGCCGCGGATTTCCAGACTTTTTCGAAGGGTTGTCTGTCTCAGAACATGTTAGAGTCATCCAAAATCAGGCTGATACGCTCTAGGTTAAGTATTTAAAAAGGAAAGTTTGCTTTGTGGCCAGCTGCAGGTGAGAAGGATTTGTCTTGCTAAACCGACGAGCACTTCGGAGTCGGCACACACTGGAGCTGGGATGAAATTCTGCCATTTGCTCTGGTTGCTTCAACCCGCGTCACTGAACCACTTCCAGAATTTTTCCTCCTGGAGACCCATTGCTGGTCCTGCAGAAATGGGAAGCTGAGTCTGGATTTGGATGATCTTAATCCCAGGAGTGATTCCAGGCGAGCAGCCCCTGCGCCGTCCCTGCCCGCGGACCCAGCGTTAGCCCCTGGAGTGGGCAGCGCTGGCACCGGGGCTCAGCAGCCTCGGCTGCCGCGGGCGAGGAAGTGAGAGTCTGAAGGAAGGTTCCACTGTGACTTTCAAGGACAGCGACACCAAATACTGTCACGTGAAAATAGTTCCTGCAGTTTCGGTACGTGACCAACACGGACCGGAGAGGCTGTGTCTGAAGAACACTTGTTTTCCTGCAGTTCGGCGTCCTTCCCCTGTCCACCCATCGCTCTGCCGACACCCCGAGCACTGCGGTCCGGAGGGTACTGCGTACTTCAGCTGTTCTCCTCCCCTAAAGCATTTCGTATATGTCTCTATCTAGTGAAAAATGTAGAAGATGATAGACAGCCAGGGTGGTGTAGCTCCCCACAGGCTGGCACCTGAAAATCTGCTGGGTCAATGTCTGCAGACAGCACAATAGGGGATTTCTTTGCTAACTACTTAGGGTGAACAAATTTCAAGTTTAAAACATTTTTATTGAAAATGAGATGTTGGGGAGCCACATACGAGCAGTGAAGAATCTGACGCAAGCTAGAGCGTGCTGGTCAGGCTGTTTGGTGTACACAGACCAACACATCCAGTTCTTAGTGTGCCGTCCTCTTTCCAGACTTCCCCATAGAGGCTGTGGGGGAAGAATCAATCTGGTTCTGGTTATATCTCTAGAAGGGACCTTTCGCGGATATAGGTGCCCCTATAGGTGTACAGCAATGTTGGCAAAGGTACCATAAAATGACTACTGACATTATTTGGAGCCCAATTCTACCACTTTTACGTTGGCTAGTACCTACCATACATGCAATTCCTTTGATATATGAATTACTTTTATACAAAAAGCACCCCCCAAGTTTTAATTAAGACTGAGATTGTTAGAACAAATCATAACTTTGCGTTTGACGTATTTTATATTTTGTATGGCCTTTTCTTTAGTGGCCTGCTATGGAAGGAATGCAGAAATAAACAGAATATAGTAAGTTACACTGTATAGCACAAAGTTTCAGATTAGCAGAAGGAGATAGAAGCTGAGCTTCAAGCACAGAAAAACAGATTTGCAGGTGGGATTTGAAAGGAGCTGGAAATCAATGGAGTTGAAAGTTCCCAGGAGCTCCATATGGCAGGAACTGCGGGAGAGAAGGCTCTCGCCAACTGTGCAACTGTCAAAGGGAGAAGAGGTAGATGATGATGATGTACGTGTGGAAGCCAATGATCAAATGTTAGCTTTGGTAATCAGACACAACTGGAAAATACACAAATATATACCTACTTCATAGAACAGGATGATTTATTGGAACGAAGTGGCCAGCTGGAGAAAGATAGTAAAACCAAAACTACAGAACAAATAGTCAAAAGGAAAAAGAGATTTTTTACCAGAAAAGAATAGAAGCATATGCCGGCATGCAGGAATTAGAGAGTATTTTAAAATGTCAGTTTTCTAGCTCTTCGTCTTAAATAGTAGCAAATGGGAAAGAGATCTTTCTTTTAAGAGAGCAATACATCATTTTAGACCGTCTGTGGTTTGCTTGCATATTATCAATTAAGGGAATTTTGTTCTTTCAGAAGTGTTTAAAGTAGGACTACAAGGGACCATGATGCTGGTATTTAATGCAGGGAATTTAAAATAAAAAAAAAAGAAGAAAAGTCAATGCATGGAGGAGCCAGTCGGGTGGCAGAAGAGAAGAGCAGAGACCGCTCATCTCCAGCGCGGGCTCTCGGCGGTGCATGCTCAATTAGTGAACTGTCCCATTCATTTTTTCTAGGTGATGAGGTGCCTGGCTGGAGCTAGAAGGGGCTGAAAAAGGCCAGCTTTGTGGTGATCTTTAACATCATTCAAATTCTAAAGTATTCTTTTGTTTGCAATTTATTCAGCACAAGATGCCACCGATCGGACGTCCACCCGGGAAGCACAGCGGTGGCTGTGTCCCGCACCGCCCGTCCTCCCCTGTGCCCACAGCTGAGCAGCCTCTGACCCACCGGCATGCTTTGGAAACCGGGCGGCTGCTTTTCCAGTTGAGATGCTGATTAGATTCTTGTTCTTGAAAGGGGGGAAATGGTGATAGTAAAAGTAGCTTCTGATTATTATCTGCAAAGATTTGCTTGTTCACACAGTCGGTGTGAAAATACCGAGCCTCATCCTGCGTGCTGCTGAGCTTCGTCAGCTCTCCCTGTCGTTAGCGAGCACTCAGCACCTCCGCGTATCAGACACCGAAACCTCGACTTGCTGAACCACCCCGGGATGGAAGGGATTATACAGAAGGTAACACGTGCTGGAATGGAAAACTGAAATACATAAATACATTCCAGTGGTGGTGTCGAAGATGCTTATAGCTTTATTTCAGACTTAATTATCTTGATAGCGTATTAGGAACTGACAGAGCCAGAAATGAGCACCATGTGTTTCCAGCTGTGGCCCCACGGCGCTGGTTAGCGCTGGGCTGGTTGAGGTTCTGCTCCTCCCGGTCGGGGGGTGTGAGCCGTTGCTGAGCCCCCTGCACCCCGCGGAGCCCCCTGCACTCCTGCTGCCGTAACGACCTCTCCGGCTGATGGGAGGACGGCATCAACAAGGGCTGAAGGGAAACAGCGCTCGGGGACAAAGAATGGCATCTGTGATGAGTCATTTGGAAGGAGGGGACAAGAAATGGGGGATCCTCCAAATCCCAGCTGGAACAATAGCGGAGCCCCGGAGAGGGGGAGGCTGAGAAAGCAGCGCGAATTTTCAAGCCGCAACATTCCTGGTTGTTCTATGGTGTTGACAGTGAAAGCTTTTATTCCTCTCCAACTCGCGTAATCCCAAGAATGCTGTTCTTGCCATATGCAGCCCACTGGTGTTTTTTTTTAAAAAAAAAAAAGCTTTGCCTGCCTTCCTTTCCTTTGCGGCTATGAATTATATAGACTTGTATTGCTTAACTACAAACAGGATTTTCCAGGTGGGAGATCTTGGTTAAGAAAAGAAAGATATCAAAATACAAGCCACCGAAGTAATAAGGCTTCTTGGACGCAGGTTGAGGGGAAAAAAAAAAAAAAGACTTAGAGCAGAAAGCTCAGTGTGGAGCGAGCAGCCCGGCAGAACCGGAGGTCCCCGCGGGTTAGTAAAACAACAAGGCAAAAATGTTTTGGACGCTCCGATGGTTTACTAGCTAAAGACAGAGAAACAAAGAGGAAAGCTATGCCACCAATTTATGTTTTATTGAAACTGTCAGAACAGAGGAGGTTCTCCAGCAGTATTTTCTCAGTGGAGAACAACATGGTGTACACTTGACAAAATAACTTGCTCAGCTGATCTTGCTTGGTTACTGTTTTCAGCTGAGCCAAATTCATGCAATTTATAGCGTTCATTACTTTTCTTAAGAACTTGAGAACATTTGTATCAAATTGCATTCTCTTTCTCTAAATCTGGAAGAACCATATTTCAACGTATGTTGCATAGTAAGAATAGAAGTTCCCACTGCCTGAAATAAGAGAGGATGCGGACTAAAAAGCAGCGGATATTCGTATTTGATTATATTGTGAAAAGAGAAATGTTCAGGCCTTGTTCTTCCTTAAAAAAAAGGGATACATCACTTGACTCTTCATTGGGAAAAATTGTTGGAGAAGATTTCAAGCTCTAATTAAATATCCTCTTACGACAGAACCCTGAGAGATCTGAAATGTAAGGAAATTGCAGATTTTGGTAGGTTTGGTTCCTCCATTATAGACATTGCCCGGCATCCCCCGGGCCAGCCGATGGAGGAAGGGGCCCATATAGACTCGTGGCAGTTTTGTGGGAGTGGAGCTGTGCTCACTTGGAGGTTAGGAGTGCTGAGAAGCAGAGGAGGAGTCACTGCAATTAGAACACAAACGAGCTGCCCTTAATCATTACTTTGACATTCTTTGGGTTGTTGCTTGCTTTTTTGTTGATTGGTTGTTTTTTTTTAATTGGGATGGCATCGTAGTAATTTGTCCTTTGCTTACCCTTTTCAAAGCGCTTTCAGAAAATTACTTCAGCAATCTTCACACCGCCTGAATGAAGTTGACCTATGCAATATTATTATTATTATCCTCATTTAGGGTGAGACTTCAGTCTGAGATGAAATTATTTGCCTAGGGCTGAAGGAGTTACTTTTACCTTTTTGGTACCCTAACTTGTCTTCAGATTTATTACAGCAGATGTTTCACGTCTTCTTTCAGAGATGTGTATTGCAGAACAGATGCATAACCTTTTTAAAGAGATTTCTCTTTTAAATAGCATTGTAACATACTATTGTTTAAATACCGCAGGAAAGGATTTGGGAGAGATGGGAAATTACTTTTCTCATCTTACTCCCCCTGAAATGTGGAGAAAATTTGATAATAATTATATGATCCTAATTATGCCTTTTGGTCACTATCCTAGTATTTCCTGGCACTCGTGGACTTATTATCCTTCACAAATATTATAAACAGGCAGAAATCAAGATAGTAGAAAAACCACAACACCTTAGTTATGTGAACTGCCTTTTGATTCTTCTCTGAAATAAACAAAATGTTAACTTCATGGCCTTCAAGACAAGATTATCTTTTTTTAAAGGAACTTGAACAACTCTTCTATTGTCCCTTCATTTGCTTTGGCAATGTCCACTTCAGAGTTTTTTTCTCATTTTCCTTGTTCTCCTCTGGTTCAAATCAAGTAATTTACAATGGGGAGATCTGGAGCAGATTGCATTTGGTTTTCGTTTTTTAATTTTTTTTCTTTTTTAATGAAACGGGGATTTTGCACCAGGGCCGGGGAGTTCTGGATGATAAACTCGGCATCACAGACCTCTCAGAAGTAAGAAGGGGAGAGCTGGCTCTCAGGAGCCTGCATAAGACATGGCGTAGTTGTGGCTGTACAGCAAAGCGTAGAAGAGAAGCAGAATAGCCTCTGTTTGCAGGCTATTAGCACGTGGACTAAAATGCATCTGGTCATCTTGAAAATACTGTCTTTCCCCTGGATGTGTTTGAGTTGTTTCTTTCAAAAAGGAAGGAGAGTGACTGCAGTGCAGCCGGGTGCCGATGGGACTCATCAGTCCTGTGCTCCCTTCTGCTTCTAACCCGGCCCCACAAACATCCTTCGGAAGCTTTTAGAAATAATGAGTAGCTGCAGAACTGTGTTGTGCCACCTGAGGACTCCTTGCAGTAGCGAAATTGAAACTTGCCTTATGCTACTGAAAAGCGTTGGGCCAGGCCTGACTGCTTGGTTTGGAAAGCTCGGTGTTGGATATTTCTCTTCTGGGCATCAAAACCAACTTTCATCTCTTTTGAGAACAGTCGATGCCCAACTGTGACAAGAGCTCATGGTCGTCTGTGAAATTATATCTTCCCTGCTTTTTGCATCGCTTTGTATAACTGTGGGAATATTTGTCTCTTTTTTCTCGTTTATCGTGTGACTGAGCATACATGAGCTACGTGTGGCACCTTCAGCTTTCAGTTGTTTCTACTGACACCAAAGATGATTGATGGTACAACTTTAAACCTCATATGTTAGCCACCAACCTGAATAAACAAAGACCAGTGTGGCAGCTTAATATTAAAAGCTATAAAACCTTCCTGGGGGTTCATGGATTAAATCAACTCACCAAAATGAATTTTGAAAAAAACCCACTTTCTCAGGATTGAAGAAAAACGAACACAACAGTAAATGAAATAGAGCTATCCTCATCCAGCAGACTAAAGCCCTCCTGAGGGCTGAAGAATTGCAATTTTAAACATCTCTCAAGAGTGCAAGAGGAGACACAGTATTTGTGGATCCTAGGGAGGCAGCTTGAGGCTATAAAAGAACAAAAAAGCCTTTAAGGCACACACAAAAAAAAAATCCCTGCAGACACAGCTTTCATTGGTCAAAAATAAGTGTTAAAAAATAAAAACCTTCCCCCATTAAAATTAGTATACATTAGCACACTGTATGTTATTTTTCAGTTGTAAGAAGTGATTCAGATTTTTGCCATGCTCTATTTTAATCTCTTGGTTCAATAAACCTTGATAGTCATTTCAGCCAAAAATATCAGTATGTTGTTTATCATAATAGCACAGGAAACAGCTGGGATCTTATTTTCATCTTATTGTGATGCAATTGTTGGTGAGCACAGTTGAAAGTAACATATTTTGTCTTAGCAAACAAACAAATTGCAGTTGTATCCCAAAGAACAGTTTTCACTGCAAAAAATGTGCGTGTCTTCTCTCTGACATAGAGTAAGAAATCAGCCCCAAGCAATATTTCAGCTACCGGGGCTTGTTTCTCATTTTCTTTCTCCATTTTCAGCCGAGCCAGTAATATATATCTGTACTTTAAAGCACAGTACGTATTTCTTCCTGATTTTCCGAGAAACACCTTTGTCAAAAGGGAACAATGTCCTTGCTGCTTTGCAGAGTTAATAGCAAATGTTAACAGCGTTGTGAAAGCACGTATTTAGAGGACACTTGCAGATTAAACTATTACAACCGGTGCCCTGGTTGAAAGAAGACTGTTGCACAATTAGAACACTATTATTTCGCTCACAGAGCTGTATTAAAATGTCTGTTGCATCTACTTGCAGGGAAACTCGCTTGACTTTCCTCTAGGAAAAATTATAATAAGGGGCTCTTGCTGTGTGCTGGGCACCTGCGGGAGCTGGTGTGAGCCCTGGGTGCTCCGTAGGCATGGCTGGGTCGAGGGCTAGTGAGTTATATCGCAGTCGGGGCTCGGCTCCTGACATCTGCATCGCCTGTAAACACAGAGCTTGAGTGCGAGTCAGGCCCCTGCGATGAAGTTTCTGTGCTGGTTGGGTCACCCCAACGTATTGGCAAAAGGTGGTGCATCATCCAGATCATCTTAATCGTGAAATAAATCTTTATTATTCAAAATTTAGGAAAGAAAAACATTTTGCTGTTCTCGCTGCCCGTTTCTGCTCCCGTCGCACCAAGAACAAATGTAACGTTGAATTAACTGAAATATATGTTCCTGATCTATCAAGGTCCCCACCCAAATGAGCTGTTGGCTCAGAAAATATTTATCCTGGCAAAGCACCTATGCATAGCATTGTAAGCCTTTATAGAAGTAGTGGCATAAATTCATTGGAGTAACTGTCAAAAACATAAATTTTGATCACTGATTTATATACAAGCAGAGTTCAAACAAGGTTTCCTGCCTCACCTTTTTTTTTTTTCAGTAGATTTGCATAGTGGCATCACTTACTTGCAGCTCACAAGGAAAGCCTCTAATTGCCTATTTGCATAGAGATTTGGAGATTTCTTCTGCGTGTTGGAATGACTCATAGAGAGAATTTTCCTAAAGTTTCATCAGATTGCTTTATGCCTTTTGTATTGATAATTGTATTGTGCATAATGCGTATTTTGGCGTGACCTGCTTTTTCCGAAAGACGGTAATTGGCACATCTTGCAGTGAACTTTGTGTTGGGTTCTCACGCGTTTAAGGGTGTGCGCTCCTCGCGAGCCGGGAGCTGGCAGTTATAACTCGTGGCTTCTTCAGATGTAAGACTGAGGTTTTGATTTGTGGTCGCAATGGAAGATTTAAGCGATTTGGTAACAAAAACAAAATTAGCACAAAATGGCCTTGGCGTGTAAATCATTGGGAAAAAGATTCAATTTGAAAGTTTAAAGATATTTTATAAGTTAATCTGATATTGATTCCCTTTCATCCTTTATTTACATATTCAGCTGCTAATCCAGAAAAACACCTAAGTACTTGCTTAATTTGAATTAAGCGGTTAATCCTGTTGGGAGTTAAGTACAGATGTGAGGCCCTGATTCAGCCAAGTAATACGGTGCGTGAGCAGTCCTGTGCGACTCAGTGGACGGAGCTGAACCACACTCTCCGTACTTTTCCTGGGTCAAGATTTGGCAAATACAGCCTCACCGGAGAGATGCAGAGCACGAGCCTTCCAGCTGATCTGTCTTCATTTAACATTGCTTTGTAACTGTACTGTGTGCTCAGCATCTGTTGAGTAAGGTTATGGACTAAAATGTCCTCCTTTAGAAGTAATCATTTGGGTGTGAACATCTGATCTCATGATGTCTGAGATACTCGAGCCTATTTGTTGAAAGTCCCGTAGCATCAATGAAGATGAGGAAGACACAAAGTGCAATGAAAAATAGTTGTGCAATAAATAAAAAATAAATGCCTTAAAAGCACCTAGAAGTTGAGAAATTTTGTAAAAAAATCTTGGGAAACAGTAATTCATCTTGTCTACGGGAGTAAGGGGCAAATATCCCTCTTCTGACCTGGTTCAGACCCCACCAAAGACAAAAAGGAAATTTCTGACTGTCAATTGGCAAAGTGTATGTCTGTATAAATGCTCTGCTGAGGTAGATTTAGCAATGATTATTGCTTCTTCAGACCATGCCCCAACTTTGCTGTTTCCCTTTCATGTTTTTTTTTCCTCCTTTCCATACATTCTTTATTCTTATGTTTTCTTTTTCCTTTCTTCCTCTTTTTTACCTCTTCTGCTCTTCACAGGGCTTTGCTGATCTTTCTTTTCTCTCCTCCCTTTCCCTTGATATCCCAGTTCTGAGTTTACTTGGACTCCAGTTTAGGCAAAAGAAGCAAAAAAAATTACTCTCTGGCTTCCAAGCCATCTATATATAAATTTCTTTTTGTTCTGTTACAGATTACCCATATACGACAAGAATATGAAACCACGCTCAAAGGTCTGATGCCAGCATCTATGAGACAGGAACTTGAAAACACCATTGTATCTTTAAAATCTCAGGTAAATTCCTCTTCTCCAATTTCTTGGACTGGATGAAAACTGTCTCTTATAGACAAGAAATTATGACCATCTAAAATTTGGCCAAAATACTGAATAAGTCTCAAAACCAAATTATGGCAGGACTCACACACTTCTGACTCAGCCACCGTTCACAAGGCTTTTCTCCTCCAGTTTTCTCACCTTGAGAACAACCATATTGTATCTTTTGATCCCTGATTTTGCTGTGGATGGCAATTGAAATTGGAAATTACGCTGTATTCAGTGTTAGTTTTTTTTTCAGCTTGTATAATAAAGCAAATGGGATATTTCTTTTAAGATAGTAGTCCAAATGATCATTTTCCAATGTAAAGAGGCTCTAAGAGGCTTCTGTAACTGCTCTGGTTTTAATGTTGCAAAACAGTAGCTCCTCTAGAATGATACAGAATCAATATTATTTATGTGAAATAGACTATGAAACTGGCTAATAGAAATATCAAAATGTCATTGTAATTAGGGAATTACTAATGAATTTAAATAGTGAATTACTAATGAACTGAGTGTGTTTCTTGTACGTGATTCCCGCAGAAGTTATTTGATACTGTCTTAATCAGTATATTAGGAGCTGGAAGAAAACAAAATTTCATCGTTGCCTGAACTCACATGAGGAAGGATAAATAGCAATAAAGAGGAACAATCATAGATGTGGAATAACGGTAATCCAAAGAAAACACTGCCAGTGTTTGCCTATGGCCCGGTGCAGGACTGTGCATTTAAACGGGTTGGGAAGGAGCGGGATCTGTCCTGGGCTGGAGGGAAGGAATGAGAGGGCACTGCTGGTGAGTCAGAGCTGCCCACGGGCTCTGGGCAGAGCAAAAGCCCCGAGGACACGGCGTACAGGTTTAGGCTTGATACCAGCACACTCCCTATATCAATTTTCAGGACCGTTTTTCAGGCAATTACAGATCTACAAACTCTCAATTTCTCTGTCTTACGCAATCTCTCTACGGAGGTGGTTGGGAATTTAATGTATTTGCTTTTTTTTCCCTTTTTTTTTCCCCCTTCTTTCCAATGCATGAGCATTTTTTGCTATGCATGAGACACTTCCCCTGGCAAAGTGTGCCTTTAATAGAAGTAGGAAATTTTCACAGGGGAAACTTTCATATTGCTATGTGCTAGAGTGACACAATTTCAACACTATGTTGTAAACACTCTGCTTACGTATCAAGGGATAACTAATGGAAGTGCTGCTCTTCCTCATTTAAATAGTTGCAGGAAATAAAGAGTTAAGGATCTACTGGGGAAATCTATTTCCAGTTGATAGTAAAAAGATATTTTTAAAGCGTGTTGATTATTAGCACTGTCTGGGAGGAAGCGTTACTCTGGAGCTAATATAAGAATACCGCACCTTTTAATGACTTTAAAAAAAAAGAAAGTAGAATCTGATATCCACCTGCAGGGCTTCTGTAAGCAGCAGCAGCATTTCAAAAGAGTAAAAGTAACTACACACACTAAAACCTGGGTGCTATCCCAGAAATACATAGCTGCTGGCTGTATTTCCAGCGGGACGCTGTCGTCGCAGACCACTCAGTAGCAGGGCTCTTTCTGAAGCACAGGTGTCCTGGTCTTTGAAAATTGTTGAAATTCCTGTTTGAAAACATCAGACAAGAAGGGCAGTGGAATCTCTGCACCTGTCAGGATTATTTATTGTTGGAGGAGGATGAAGAGGATAGGCTGGGTAAAAGCATCGAGCAGCGATAAAAATAAACAAAAAAAGAAAATACTTGAGGCTTGGGCTAAGTTTTCTAAAAACATTGCTAAATATAAAGCACGCTGCCCAACTGTCTGCTCTTGGTGAGTCGTCCAAAAGTGGCCACAGTGTATTAATAAATGTTAATCTTCATGCGCTTCAAGAACAGGTGAGCACCTTCATCGCAAGAGCAAAAGCGCAGGGATCAGAGCGGAGGCTGGGAGTTGAGAGCGGAACTGGAGCTCCCAGGCCCTCGCATGACCCATAGGGTACCACCAGCTGAGTTTAAAATCTGTTTTGACTCCGTTCCTAAAGGAGTAGATAGTGTGCAGCTGGAGCGGCGCCAGGGAAGCCATGCTAACGATCTTCTATCAAGTATTAATTCTAGTATGCAGCTAAAGTGTGACTGCATTTTATTTTCGCAGGGTAGACGAGAAAAAGCACCCTTCGTGAAGTGATTGCAAATTTATTAATTAGAATTTTTTACCCCATTTTCATGTGGGATGTGTTTTGCAGGTAAATATTCTGCAGAAAAGAGCCTCTGTCCTCCAGGAAGAGCTGAACACATACCATGCCAGAAGGTACGTGATTATCTTTGATCAATTTGTACCATTTCACACCTGTGGATCCCAGTTATTGAAGTTTTACGGCTTAATTAAAACACTCAAATATGGTTGCAGTTTTGAAAGATCCTTATTTTCAGTAAACAAGCGTCTGAGAACTTTCCCAGTGCTTAGTCAGTACTATTAGAGCAAGATTAGAGAACTCGCAGGTGCATTGCAAGTCTGGGCTTTGCCTCGACGTTCGTGATGAGACAGTGGCTCGGTGCACAGCTGCAGCTCTGCGGTGATGCCACCTCCTTTTAAGATAGAAAACAATGATGCAATGCATAATATTACAGATCGCATCTTCAAAGTACCGGATCTTCATGAGCCTGAGCTTTTTTTTCAGAGGTTTACACCCTCCAATATAAATTATGGCAGGCGCTGCGGCAATAAAAAGCCTTGCTGTGCCTTTAGAGTAAGTGATTCACGTGGAGAGGTGAGTAAAAGGAAACTTCCTTGGAAAGCCACTCCAGCTCTTTTATATTTATAGACTTTGATCGTGCTTGCGTATCTCACACGAGGCTGTCTGCAAATAAGAATGTGTGCTTGTAAAAGTAGTGTAGAAGTTTGTAAGGTATTTCAACATTTGTAAAAATGTTGACGGCGTGCAAGCTGTCTGAAAATATTAATCCTAAACTTCTTGTTAATGAGAATTAGCTAAAGCTAATTAGAAACTGAAAATGTCATAGATTCTTGGTAGTATGTCCAGCGTAGGTAACTTTGTTAGACAAATATAAAGCTGTAATGTAGTCGCTAGACTCTCTCCAGTAGCAGCAGTAGCATTACCAAGGGATGCCTTTCATCTCAAACGTATTCTGAAGTAGTGTCTTCACAGTTAGGAAAATAGCTGTTTAAAAAGATGCATAATCACGGACTATCAGATCAGGCCAGGCCACAAATGACCGAAACACTGGGGGTGGAAGGAGCCCCAGGCATGTCCCACTGGAGGGGAAGGGCAGGGCCAGGGCCAGCGCGGCACAGCGCGGCTCCTCTCCCGGCCGGGCTGCCGCCACCTTTCCTCGCAGACGTGGAGAAGCTTTTGTGCTGCTTCTGTTCAGGGGAATTTTCCTCCTGATCAGATCTTTTTTCCAAGACTACATCCACGCTAAACTTTGCCTCAGCATTTAGCTGACCCTCATTCACTGAAATACCGCTTTTCACTGCTTTACGCCCAGGCGTGCCGGTGGCCGCAGATGTGATGGAGCTCCTCCCCTGCCTGCTCCCAGCTCCCGACACAGCAGCGCTCACAGCCGGGTCCGGGCCCGCTGCCGACCACAGCCGACCCTGGTTGTGTTTTTATAGTAAAAATAATAAGATATAACTAATGAGAATCTCTTCGTTTTCAGGTAGCTGCTGGAGACGATGGATTTCTTCGACTGCCAAATGGACTGCTTTGAATAGGTTTGAAGATTTGGCTCTTGTAAATTAAAATGCAAAGATCCGTGGCTGTTTTGTTAGCACATGAAATGTAATGAAGTTCATGAAAACACATCCGTTGCTCGTGCCAGCATGTTTTTAGTTGTAGCTTCCTTCCATTATTTTTTTTTATCATCTTATTACAGACTTACGCTTTCGATATACTGTGTGTTTGACTCTGTGCTGAGCTTGCTTACTGAGCAAGTAGAGTTTTCTCTACTAATATTTTTGTTATTACTTCCCAGTACCATTCTTTTCACTTTTATACATGAAGAAAATCCCATTTTCTATTATTATTGTCCAAAATATTTTAACATATTTTGACATTGTTTTGTGTCCATGTGTTTACATAATATTAAAATATTATTATTTTGTACTATTTTGTTTTTGACATTATTGTCCTGCTTGGGCATCTCACTCACCTAAGTAGCCACGGTGCATATGAGAGTTTTATATGACTTTGTTAACTGAGAAAATATGTCATGCTGTGTGTCAAGGAAAAATCTCGTAGCGAGAATGAAAACACCGTGATGGTTGGTGAGCCCCCGGCGCAGGTTGCCCCGAGAAGCTGTGGCTGCCCCATCCCCGGAGGTGTTCAAGGCCAGGTTGGACGGGGCTGGGAGCAACCTGGGCTGGGGGGAGGTGTCCCTGCCCAGGGCAGGGGGGTGGCACTGGATGATCTTCAAGGTCCCTTCCGACCCAAACCATTCTGTGATTCTATGATGACAAATGCAGCCACCGTTGCCAGTTAATTGCATATAAATCAATCACTGGGATTGCATACGCCGGTCACAGGGAAGTCCTTTGTCATTTACTGATAACAGAGTTATGGGGCGTTACTGAAAAAGAGTTGTAACCGATATGGCCTTGATTCTGCGTGAGCGTATGCAGCCTTCCTTGGACGATCCCGGTCAACCTAAGCAGATTCCCGAGGGTTTGCATGATGAGGTTTGCACAGTGGTGGAAAGCTGAAGGACCCGGACGGGGAGTCCTCCTGGTAGCTGGCTCTGCCTCCCAGGCATAGGGAGGTTTCCTTATCGCTTGGCCATCCCTGAGCCAGAGTGTACTTTAGTACATTCGTAATCTGTAAATTTAGATATGCTGAACACAAGAATAGGGTTTTTTTTTCCCTAGGCACCATCCTGCCAGCGGCGTTCATATCAAGGCACAGTTAATGGTCTGAGTGCTTGAGAGGGGCCCAGAAATTCCTGTCTTCTGAGTCCAGCTGTGGCACTGCAGCAGCAGCCAGACCCTCCATATCACTGCTGACGGGGACGGCCACTTCTCCCTCGCCCCGGTGGCACCGGCACTCAACATGCCGCGATCCGGGCAGAATTCGGAGGGTCCTGACCGCTTGAGTGCCAGTGGCTGGACACGGCTGGAGTCCCAGCTCGCCAGCTGCGCTCTTATCTCCGCCTGGCATGGAGATCAATGAGGAGAGGCTCTGGCAGGCTCCATCCACCCCCACCTCCTGGCAGCGCCGGCGGGGAGCTCCTTGCCAACTACAGGCTCCAACTTTGCTGGGTGCTTTGCTGATTGTCAGTCTGGTCCCGGCCTGGGCGGGTTTTCCACCTTCCTTGAATCAACAAGCGATTCTTCTAATTATAGATAAGGGGTTGTCACAGCTCTGATAAGCGAGGAGGTGCTGCGGCAGGTGCCATAAAGCCTCGCCTGGGGCAACGGTGAGTTTTAGTAGGAGGAATTTGTTAGGATGCATTTAGTTAATTGCGGGCAGTAAAATGAAACGTGTTTACTCAGAGAGGTGCACGGCAGCGGCGGTGGTTGGGCTCTTCGGGAGAAGCACCGAGAGCTTACGGAGCTGCAGGCTGTGTGCGCTGGGATTTACCCGCTGGATATTGCCCGGTGTCTGACGGCAGATGTTGGGACAGTGAAATCTCTTCTCATGTGTGAAGGAAATAAGGCACTTTTGATTCTCCTGTTCTGTCTGCAGTTTTGTCTGATATCTGGGTGGTTATTGTGCTTTTGAAAGCGGTAAGGGGGGGTACATCCATAAAGAAACACACGGACCCTCTTCTAGCTAATTGAATTCAGGCCTCAGTTTCCTTCTTTTTGATGGAATTGGGTTGCTGATGTCATTGATGATCAACGAGCAGCTTGAGAAAAGTAGATCTTAGTCAATCTGGGAGTTTTAAAACTTTGGGTAACTCTCTCCAGCATAAGTGGAGTGTGAGAACCCTTTTGAAGGTGCTTAGCAAGCTGATGAGAAATTAAATTCAAGGTTGGTTGGAGTCCTCTTGTAGTTGTTAGCGTTTCTTTGATCATTTTTGTAACAAGTAAGAGTTAGAGACCAAACTGCAGGACTGGAAATGTTTTCATACGTGTTACTTGCTCTCTACCTCTCTTTTCAGCCGCTGGGTAAGGAATTGCCGGCTGCCAGTAGTTGGTTTCATGGCCCATAAAACAAGCACTGGTGAAACCAGCTTGAGTATGGTGAGAGCTTTATTTGTCCTTTTAATTTATTTAATTTTACTGATTTTTGCTGTGGGAGAGAAGATTGTTTCAGTCTATATAAAACCCCACAAGAAAATGGCATCATAACATTTTTCACAAGTATCAAGGGAGGTGACCCTGATCGAGGTGACACTTTATTTCGGTGCCACTCACAGTTCTTCTGTTTCACGTAAAAAATATGCTCATTTCTGGTGCAGTTGGAAGAAAAGGGATACAGCCTCCCTCCCTCTCCGGCCCTCTGCTTTCTTCTGCAACAGTGCTTTAATTGTGCTGGTGACAGCAGATACTCCTGTTTCTTGCCCAAATCTCTGCCGACTGTGGGTTCAACCTGAGAAATTATTGTGCTGCACAGAAAAAGATTTTATTGTGGCTCGAAGAAAATATTTGTGATCACTAGAATATCTTACAGTGTTTTATTGAATTCCCTGAAAAATATGCCCAGCTTTGATTCTAATGGTGAGCAGTCTTGATAGAGAGGGTCTATGGGATCTGCTTTATTTTTTTTAATTATCTTAATGCACTGCAAGTCCTCCCCAAATCACAAAACGTACTGGAGGCACCACACTACTAAATTATACTTGGTCTCGTTCTGAGGGTACAAAGGAAAAGTAAGACGTCAGATACTGTATGAAAAAGTTGCAGAACACAAGGTCATTTTGCTTCAGACATTTTTTTCCAAGGAACTATCTTTTCTAAGCTTTGATATTTTGTTCAGAAAGGTCATTTCTTTTAAGCCTTTGTCATTAAAGAAGACTTGTTCTTTAAAGTGTGCTATCAAAGAGTGCAGAAATTGCAAGTTACTGAAACTAAAATGCATGATCAATTTTAAGTCTGCCAGCTAAAGCCCACTTAAAATTAGATGTGCTCTGGTACTGGTGGCGTCTTTGATAAAGCCAGTGGAAGATATGCAGTTGGTCCATTCAAACCAAAAAAAAAAGGAAGATAATTAAATAAAACTTTTCCTCCCTAAATTAGAAATTATTTTTTGGGGTGAAAAAGCATTGAAAGAACTGAATAAGGATCTGATCCTGCAAAAAATGTGGGAGAAAGAGTGTGTCTGTGTGTTTGCTGTGCTTGGGAGCAGTTTGTAACACTTCTACACAGCAATTATACAGCTCTCATGTTCTCTGACATTTGTAATAAGCAAGTTAAGCCCCTGGACAAAATACCATTTATTTACCGTTTGCTACCACGAGATGATGTCTTCTTCACTGACAGACAAACATGGTAACAGAAAAGAGTGAAGACCTGGCGTCGTGCCCTTGCTTTGCAGCCCCTCATCCCGACCTCTGCTGATCCAGGATCCCGATCTCTGCTGGTCCCACCTGTATCCCACGAACCTGACCGCTGGTTATCGGCCCTTAAGTGCTCTGCTTGCTTCAAGGCCTCCTTGGGAGAAGAGACTTTTTCTTTCCTGATGGTTCTCCTAATGCTGTTGCTAGCAACAGTGAACTTAATTTTTGTTTCAACCCAGATATAGGCAATATTCAAGGTAGGATGTTTGGAAGAGCCTCGGGAAGCTGAGCCCACAGCTTACCTTCCCATGAGGAGGATTTAGAGCTGACCTCCTTTGAGCAGCTCTCTAAAACAATTTTATCTGCACAGCTGGGTCCCAACAGCCTGTTTTGTCTCACGTGCTGCAAAAACATATATCTTAGTGGAAAGTGAGATGTGCATTATATATGTCAGCACATGTATCAGACTTAGTCTCAGTACTTAGGACTGAAAATGAGGAAATGTGCATTTGCAAAGTGAGCGAAGTAAAGGAATAGCTTTATCTCACATGGACAGTTACGTTATAACACAGTACTTCCGACTTCGTAACGTCTATTCACCAGATTTATACTTTAGGAATCTTGTTCTTCTCCCATTTGAAGCCTGGTAGCAAAGTTTAATAATGGGCAGATTTGGCCATCATTTCAAAAGAAGGTTGTGGGTCCTAATCTTATCGCAGCCAAACTCCTGCTGACGTTAACTTTGTCCAGTTTTGCCCGCAAAAAGGCTTCAAGGAATTTATTAAAATTCTGGACCTGGAATCCGTAAGAAATCTGTCGGTCAAAGTGATCCTGAGCTGCAATGGAGGACTCTGTAACACCGCCCTCATCTCTTCACTGAGCACCAATGCAGTAGCGCTGAGAACTCCTGGAGGGTGCAGGACATGTTTAATGAGATTTGGCTGACAGTCTGTGTGAGCCGAGAAGTAACACCTACCCCGTAACACACAGTACCGATGCACTTGTTGACTGGTCTCCTTCCCGCTGAACTCCACCATTAGCTTTGGCACAGACTCGGCTGTTTAACACGGCACTGAAGATGCGGCAGGTCAGGCTAGAGCGTTTGTCCACAGCAGCCTGTGGATCCACAGTTGACCACTCTTCTTCCAGAGCAAGCATTTTTAGAAAGGGATTCCTCAGAAATCACTCTTTCTCTTTAAATTCCGAGCCTACCTAAATCTCAGGAAGTTTTTTTACAGTCAGGCTCTCATTCTGCATCTAAGGGTGGTGGAGAAACAGACCAAAGAAGGCAAATGACTCCATATGGATTTCATGAACAGTCAGAGCCTGGATGTTTGTAAGGCTGTGTTTAATTGTGCTCAGGAATGATGTTACGTCTTCTGAGACTTATCGACACTCGCTTGTCATCTTCTTGTTTGTTCATCGCTGTTGGATGAGGTCATTGGCTGACTAATTTCGGTATAGATTTGAATCTAGAATGAAAACTCTGAATGAAAAACTCTGATTTTAATCAGCTCTTCTTCCCCTGTCCCTCATCTTCCCTGGGCTGTTGTAGATGAAATGTCTCTTCTCCCAGGTTCCTGCTGGAGGACAGCACAGCGGGGCAGCGAAGGGATGGGGAATTGGCACTGGGAGACAGGAGCTGCTCCTGGCTGTGCTGCGCCCCGTGGCTGTGGCAGGGTACCGCAAACAGAGGGTGGTCACAGCCTCTTCTCTGAAGAGGTTCTGAAGCTCATGTTTGTAAAGCTCAGTTGGATGAAACCTCAAAGTGCCAGCTCAGCTGCGTACGTAACAGGTGCTCACCGACCGTACAGGGTATCTTGGATGCTTTATTTAGTATCTCCATTTGACCTCGTCAGCAGCCTCAGAACACCTCCAGCCCACGAAGCCCGTGCTTTCCTTTCCTCCGTCAGCCATACCTCCAGGAAAGCACGGATGCCCCACGGCACTGGCAGTGAGCACTGGTGGCACTTGAGTGCCAGCGAGTCCTCCACCAAAGCCACCCAGCCCATGGCTCATACTGCCCAAACGAGCTCAGCGTTCTGTCCGGATCAGCAATAAACGTGTTTGCATCAAAACTGCTGTGCAGAAGTTTACAGACAGAGGAAGGAAAGGCACTTCTCCTATTCCTTTTTCCGCCTTCAAGAGAAATGCAGAGCTCAAACAGCAGAGTGGAGCAGAACGGCAGCGGGGTCTGGGCGAAGAGGCTTCGGCAAAATGGAGTCAGGAAACTTGAGTTGTATTTCTTCGGTCCTCTGCTTAACACAGCTTTTTAGCCTACTTGTGTCAGATTTATGTATCGCTCAGGGTGCCAGCCTTGGACTTAGGGGAACCGGCACGCAGTTTGTTGTCCTGCCACAAATCTGGTAACATTGGGTGTAACGTAAAGCTCCTCAGGCATTCTGATACCTGAAACATATTGTTTTCATAAATTCCAGGCTAGCGCTGCATGAAATTTAAATACCTCTCCAAAGCCCGTAGCTGGGGATTTCAGCAAAATGCCTACATTGGGGTGCTCTGAGTGCCAGAGAGTCTCCTGAGCGCTTGTTCACGGAGCCCACGGTGCATTCACGGCACTGAGAACCTGTTTGGCAGATGATTTAGCCACTGGGCATCCAGGCCTCGTCCAGGCACAGATCTGGAGCAGAGCAAACATTCGACGACTCCATTTACTGTTAATTACCACTCCTAATAGCGTTGAGTATTACAGCTGAAATTGTCAGTGACCTGTGCTGAGGAGATCATGGTTTTTTGTTTTTTCCCTGTTTATAGAGCAGCAGAGGCACTCCAGTTAAACGTGGTTATGAAAAAATTTCTAAAAGTCCTAAAATTACATTGCATGAATTTGTCCACGCTCTGTATTTATTTCAAATGCAAGTGGAAATAACACAAAATCAAGTGCTTCACACTTGAAATAATTGGAGAAAGATCTTCCACTTTACGAGATGTTACATCAGGAAAGGCAATGTGCTCTGACCGAGCAATATCCCTCACCGGGTCCTGTAATTCTTCCCCAATCGGGAGGGGAGAAAACCTGCCACCCATTAGGAGGCAGAGAGTTCTAATGGTTTGGTGGGAAACTGAAATTGCCAAAATATGAAATGAACAGCCCCACCCAGCTTTCAATGGCATGAGGTGATAAAACCATCGGTAACAGGGATTCAGCGCCCAGTGAGACACTGGCTCCTCCTCGGGTAATTTCTTTGTTTATCAAAGTGGTGGTGCCAGGGGGGGCACCGCCATGGAGGTCCTGCAAGAGGCAAGGGAGCCTGGCTCTGCTGCCAGAACTCTTCTGAACACCCCCAAAATTATTCTGAAATTTCAACCTTTCTTCACTGATTGTAGCAAAATACCTGGAGAAACCAACCAAATCAACCACTTTTTTTTTTTTTTTTTCAAAATAGCCCATAGGATTGATCAATTTGCAGATAAAAGGAATGCAAAGGTGTTTTTAATGCAGGTATCTCATCAGTAAAGTGACGGGAAAGCTGCAAAGCAGGCAGGGCTAGGTAGAGGCGACAGGCAGGTCACAAGGCTGGCCACGGTCCAGCCACCGACTTTGCCTCTTTCTCAAGGTTTTGAGTAACGCACCATAAGCGACCGTCTCCATTGTCTCCCCTGACTTCATAACAGAGACCCAATTTTGTCACAGTATTTGCTGCTCTCATGTTTAAACCTTTCCTGCCTTTACAGCCACGAAACTGGGCCTAATCCAAACCCTTTAAACTCAAAGAGAAGCGTTGAGGAGACTCAGCTGGCTCTAGACCAAGCCCTGTAGGTTCACTCTGGAGGACCACCTACAGTACTGACACCTCCTGAGGAGGGTGCAGTGAGGAGGGCAGTTCACTGCTGCTCCGCTCGGGAAATCCCAGGAGCTGCAGGATAGAGCTGGCATAGGTTTGGAGACTTGGAGTTGCTCTCTTGGCTTTTGCCCTCTTGGCGCATGAGCATCGAGCGGTTTCGTAAGATGTGGCTGCCACATATACGAGGTGGCCACGACCTTCTGCTGGTGGCAGACACAGGCATGCATGTACCTGTTTTGCTGCCCTGAGCATGGCTGGAAGGACACGTTTGTGGCTGCATCTGAACAAGGGCAAAGCAATAAGACCTACCGTGAAACAGCAAACAACGAGCCCTCTGGGTTGTCATCTAAACGTCTGACTGGTTGGTCCACCTCCTGGGGCTTGTGTCACACAACTCACACGAGCTCACCTTCCCGTTGCGGGAGCATTTAGCATAGAGAAAGGGGATTTGAGCTTTCCACAGGCACAGAGATGGAGCACGTGGGGCTTCATGTGGTGCATTTCCCCCAGCTTGCTCCTGAGCATGGACCAGCAAGACCCACAACTTCTCACCTTCAGTGTCCTGAAAGTTTCTTGTAGAGCTTGCAGGGTTTGGACGAGGCCAGCTTCCTCACTGTAAAGGCAGAAGTTAAACAAGAGGACAGCAAACACATGGATTCCCCCTTTCTGCAGCAGCACATGCACAGAATAGCTGACTGGAGGAGCATCTCCTGCCGACCCTGTCCCCATATGGTAGCCCCAGTGATATTTCAGTGCCTGTTATCAGACCTTTGCATGATTCCTCCTACCAGCTCTATGGGTGCTATAAACCCCTGGGCTGCTATGCTACAGTTTGAAATATAAATACTAGGTGTAGTAAAAAAATAACGAGGCACCTGCAGATGAGCTGCAATTACAGCAATGGGGTCCAGCTGCCACCCCACACCCCGCCCCAACCACCACAGGACCCCAGCGCTGGTAGATCATGGACAAAAAGTAGCGGGGACAAAGCAGCCGGTTCCCAGCTGAACCTTTGGCCCTAATTCAGTAAAGCATATGTGCAAACACTTAACCTTAAGGCTGCACTTAACTCCAGGCCCATCCCCACGCTTGGATGTGCTGATGAATAGGGACCTTCCGGGGGCTTCAGACCTACAGCCAGGTTTGATGGTTGGCTTCTGCCTTTTTGCGCAGATCGCACCTGAGCTGGTTTATGCTCCCAAGTGCCTTGCTCAAAGCTGAGGCAGCCCTTCTCTAATTAGCAGGATTGTGCATCTCTGCCTTCATGCTGCCCCAAAAATCCCTTGGCACCCCACGAGCTGTGTGTCAGCAGCTCCAGCTTTGCTGTTGGGTGGCTGTAGAAAGGCTCGTGTGAACATCTTGGCTGCAAAGGACGACAGAAGGTCTTACTCCCCAGTAAGTTGGTCGGTTTCATACCAGTAGGAGCAGCTTCCTACACGGAGTGGGTTTGTGCCTCTGTGGTAGTTTGTGATATCTTGGTGGGATTCGAGTTATTTAACCTTTCTGTTGGATCTAATAAGGGTTGTGGACTCTCTTCTTTCACGTATTTCTGGTGGGGGTTGATCCTTTCTCTCCAGACAATGCTAAACCGTATTTTAGGATCGACGCGAGAGCTTCGCTCTCCGGAGCGAGCCCGCGCTGTTGTGGCAAGCTGTGCAAAGTTGGCCTGCGACGCTGAGCCTCGCGCAGGATCCAGCCCGCTCGTGACTTGGCGTGATGCCACCTCGACAGATGGGTCTGAGCATCCAGAGATGCGTGTGAGCGCCGGGGGCTGGACCGCCCCGGGTCCCCCGTGGGGAATGCCCCCGCCGGGGCGGCGGGTGAGCCCTCCCCAGCTCATCGTTCTGCCTCGCTTTTATCTTCGCAGAGGCTCCTCTGGGAGGAAGAGGAGTGCTTGGCTCAGGTTGAGCCTCTGCAACATGCACGTGGGTTTTTTTTTTTAAATTATGCCTGCGGTTGTATTAAACTATAGGATGGGAAGTGCTTGGTGGAGGAGGGAGCGGTGGCCTTCGCCTCCAAGCGCTGTTGTTACAGAAGATGCTGGGGTTTGGCCAGAGAGTCATTGTAAGGTACACGGTCACTGTAAGGAAGAGGAGGGTGAGAAATGCCAAGCTTACACCGAAATAGTATTTTGAAATTCATGAGAATACTAGAAGCTTTCTAATTGATATGTGCAGATCTCTCTGGATCTACAGACCTTTATTTCTCCTTTTTTTTTATATGACAGCTATTTCCAAGTAAACGTACATATACTCACGTGAGTGCGAAGCTGTGAAATAGCTGCATGGGTGCTTAGAAACTTGTATTTAGAGAAGTAAAGACCAAAAGGGACTCGGGAACGGCCTAGGGACACCATTCCTAAAACTTGCCGGAATTAATGTTCTGCTTCAAATCCAGTGGGTTTGGTGAAATAGAGCATCTCTGCTAGAAAAAGAACTACTGCCCAAATATTATCAAAATCCTCTCCTGCGTTCTTCCTGACTGTGATCGGATCCTCTCTGATTAAGCCTTCTTAAGCAGAACAGAGCAAGTTCCCTCGATCTCACAAGAGGTTATAACTTCCTATGTTTTAGTTATCGTCCTGTTTCTTCTCTAAAATCCCATGAAAAATAATACCAAGTTAATTCAATAGAACATTATTAAATAGACTGGCATTATTTACAGTGCATTCTTTTAAATCTTTATTTATTGAGCATCGGTATTTTATCCCATTTGGAATTAAACTCCGGGTTTAGGTCAATAATAATGTGGAACGTCCCACATGTCTTTAGCTATTGGCACAACACGTGTCATCTGTGGTCCCGCAGACCTCCTCCTCCTCCTCTTTGCGGGACGTTTTACAGCACGTGGCGGTGGCCTGCCCAGCTGCGAGACCGGCTTTTGGAAACGGCGTCGGCAGCTTTGCCGATAGGTGTGTTTTCCCGTAAGATGTGTAATATATTCTTACGTTATCATTTGCAATAGAAACGTTTCGTCTCCGTTCTAACAGCTTAACTGGCTTTTTTTTAAAGATCCAGAACGCCTTTTCACCATTAGTCTTTCATTTTGATCTAATAGTGGACACACATCGTGCACATCATCTTTCATTGTAACATTTTCTTAAGAATAACTGTCCTTTGAACTGCCTTCAGTTCTGCTAGTTAGAGATTTTACCGGGTCCTTTTTCTCGATTTGTAATGTCTTCCCTGAATTTGGTGTAATTACCTTATCTTTTTAATTTGTGAATTTTTTTTATTTTACTTTTTGCTGTTTTCACTCCCTCTTTGCACTCTTTACTTCTCTGCAATACTGTTGCATCATTATAAAAACATAATTATATATTATACGTTGGTTTGGTCTAGCTAAAAATATTTTCAGGGGTTGCAATTATCAGTCAGAATTGGGGTTTTTAGACAAAAGTTTCTTCCTAAGTTCACTTTTCTTCTCATTGTTTCCAAACTGGTGAAGAACAATGCTGTAAAACGCATCTCTCAAGTGCAGCCTCAGAGCTGCGTTGCCGCCGCACAAAAGGTTCGGTTTGGGAGAGCAACAGAGAAAAGAGAGTGGAGGAAACATCTCCCCGCCTTGCCCATGGCATGATGGCTACTTCCAGTGTTTGGGCGAAGGCTGTGGTTGAAGCGTTGCTGAAATCGCCCTCCGCTGAGTCCCGGGAGCCCCTGGAGGCTCCTGCAGATGTTCGTACCCCCGAGGTCGCAGCCTTTGCCCTCGCGCGCAGACGGCTTTGTAGCAGGGAGCCCTTCCCGGGCGCGTTATTACTGGGCAGGCGGGTTGGAGCCTTTCTCCTCCCCAGCTTGCATTTGAAGCTGTGTTTTCAAAACAGCTACGGGTTTTGATGCTTGCCTTGATTTGAATGCCCGAAGGGCTCTTTGATCGAGACTCTTCACAACCTAATGTTCTCCAAGAAACCCAAACACCCTCGGTAATTAACGCTGTGCAATTATGGATGGTTTTATTTCTATCCTGACCTGTCATCTGGGCTGTTTGTTGTGTTGGAGGGCTGGAGAAGGAGATTGGCTCAGGGGTGGGTCTGGATCCTCTGCCGGGAATGGGACTTTCGGGAGGCTCCGGGCACGGCTAGCTTCGGGAGGGGATGGAGCAGGGGGAGAAGGTGTCTCACCCCAGCCAAATTCACATTTTTACATCCGCAGGCACGGTTGATTTTTAACCTTTTCTTGCCCGTGGAGAGATGAAGACCGTGTCCTGGCGGGCTCTCTCTCTAAGCACGCAGCCTCTGTTATTTTCCCTCCCCAGGCAGAGAGGTGTCAGGGCGTACGGTGAGCAGCTGTAGCTCTGGAGAGAAAGCAGTGACGAGACAGAGCATTACAGGGAGGACGTAACGGCTGATGCATTTACAGCTACGCCGCTTCCTCCGTGTTCCTAAGAGGCAGATGAAAGTAAAACTGGCAGCCGCTCCACGCGATGCAAATCGCGGCGCTGCAGCGGCGGCCCCGCGGAGGTATGCCATGTTTAACCGTGGTTATGCAAGACGCCGCTGCCAAACCATGTTTTCCTCCGTATGTGGCTTGACAGAACATTGTGTTTAACCTCAGACTCGATGGGATAAAACGCGGTTCTCTGTCAGGACTACAAATTCCTATTTCTGTCTGCACCTAAACTCTCTCTTCTGCTCTTAACTGCAGCTATTTCCATCGTGTAGACAGGTGGAATATTTTCTAGGGGACACAGCAGCCTAAAATCCTGATGCTTTTAATCTGAATTACATTCCTAACTCAAGTGACAGCTTTAAATTTATGCACCTAAACCACTTCAACACTTTAAAAAGTGCCTTCCAGTCCCTAAAGGACAGCCCTTGCAGCGGTTTGCTGATCAGCTTGCCCCACATCTGCTCATACCCAGATGTTGCCCAGCTAAAAGCAAACCCCCTTTGCTACCAAGTCTTACATACATGCTCAAACCATTTTGTAGAGCCCTGCGCGGGGGTTAATGTGTAACAGGGCTCTGGGCTCGGCGTCTCGGAAAGATGTCCAAGGCAAGCACATCCCCAGCCCACGGCTTTCCCATATGGAGAAGAAGGGGGTCCCAGCTCCATCCCGTGCGGTCCATGTATGGAAAAGCTCGAGCGCTGATGGTCTATAGCGCAGCTCCCCAATATAACGGTGTAATAATTAACAACAGCCTCTGCGGTTACATGGCACCTTCCATCCGAGAGTCTCGCAGCGCTTTACAAGCCTGTTTCCCTCAGACATGTGATGCCGGGTCCAAGAGCCCCATCTTGATAGATGATCTCCTCGGGGTGGATTTGTGGCACGGAAGATTTGTTGCTCGTGCTTTGACACGTCTGTTTGAGAAATCAGATCCGCGTTTCCGCTAGGTGCCAAGAGGCGGGAGCAGTGGAGAGGGCTGCCGCGGATCTCGCGCTGCACGGGCCAAGGCTTGAGCAATGCTTTGTCGGCATCTCTTTATTGTCGACTCTAAACCTGGCCCTGCTCAGCCGCTGCAGGAAAGAGCCCGCGATACATACCGCGATCTGTCTGCTCTCAGCCTGATGAATAATTAGCCCCTCGTGCGTGGGAGCCAAGCGCGATGCCTTCTTCTGGCTGCAGCCTTCTCGAGGTGGTTTGATTTCAGGGTTCCTCCAGCACAGCGCAGAGCAACCCCCAAGCGTCCTAATGAGCCCCCTAACGAGCTTTGTTCGGGCACTGCGAGCACAGCTGCCGTGGGGACAGCTGGGAGACGCCCGGAGCTCCTGGGCCCTCCATATGGATGCTCTTGACCCCTGAGGCCTCCAAAACTCCATGTGGCTGCTGAGGACACTGGAAAGGGTCAGCCCCCTCTCTACACCCCCAACAAAAGGAGGGGTTTGGTAGGGGACGGAGTGGTGAAGGGGTCTTAGAGGCGGGGGGGAAGCGCTGGTTTCCAGGGGACATGGATTTGCAGCCCGGCGAAACTCGCTTGTAAATGCGGGTTGAAAAAAAAGCCAGCTCCGCTTTTGCAGCCCTCGCCGGGCGCCCGGTAAATGGGAATGGGGCCGGATGGGTCGAACGGGGCTCGGATGCGGCCACCGCCGTCCCGGGGAAAGGCTCTTGCAGCTCGCGCGGGGGCGTGGGGTGACTTTGAACCCCCTCCCCATCCCCAGCCGCTTTGTTATCGGTGCTATTGTGGGGCCGGCGGAGCCAATCCCCGCCAGCCCCGATTCAAAGTCCAGGTGCCAACCAACTTGAACTCTCCAGCATCCCCGCCGTGAAGCAATTATTCCCTCAGACACATTCATTGTTCTCATTACACCATAAATTGTGAATGAATTAAACATGCACTTACCACTCTGCACCACAGCTGTCAAGGAAAATAACACACAAATATCGCGCGGGGCCGGATCCCGCTCCCACTCCCGCTCCCCTCCCAGGAAGGTTCGCTGCTCGCAGGGAAGGGGGTGGCAGCCAAGCTCGCTGGAGCTGGTATTTTCTTTATGGCGAGGCCAAATCTCTGTTCTCACTTACAGCAGCGCAGGGCAGGACTATCTCCATTGGATTTGATGTTTTAATTGTGGGTTGGTGGGGGTTTTTTCCCCCTTTTGGCCACATTTATATCACTGTTGCGCAAAGGGACGATTGGCCCCTGAGCTTTCCGAGATCCCGGTTTGATCATGTCTTACTTGGGGCACAAAATCCTGCTGCCGCGGGTGTAAGAGGGCGGCTGAGGTCTCTCTTAGGGCTGGCAGGGATGCAGCCACTCGAAGCCCCCGTGCCGCCAGGCGCAGGCTGCCTGGCAGAGCCCCCCCCCAGCCCCGGCGCAGGGGTGCGGGGCTCGCCGCCGCGAGCATCCCAGCTCACGCTGTGGGATTTCATTGTACGTCGCCGAAAGCTGGCGAGGGAAGTTATAAAAGAAAGGTAATTCAGAGTGCGCGACTTCATCTTACAGGGCTATATACGTGTATATATGTATACTTTCCCAACAAGAAGCATGGGCCTTTATTTATTATCTAATCTCTGCTCCGTGTCCATGGAGCTTATAGAGCCGGGAACAATCTCCTAGCGTGTCGGCGGATAAATTCCCTGATTGTCCCTGCTCCGAAGAGGGGACCTGGAGCTCGCGGCTACCTTGGGGTACAATGTCGGGATTCAGCAGACAGGATTACAGAGGGGGCTTTTCTTCCAAGTGCGGGAGCTGGAAGTTTGTCTGCATTTCTCTTCTTGCACCGCATCTCCAAGGAGGTTTTCACTTTCTAAGAAGGATGTTACCCACTGAGCTATTCATAGTAGTTAAATGAGAAAAGGGGTTAATAAAATACATGCTAGAAAAAAGAAAATAAGATTAGAAGGACTGATGCTTTGGCTGTGAGGCCTTCTGTGGGCTGCAGAGAGAGGGGGGAAAAAAGGAACAAGATTATTATTTTCTTTTCTCTAGCTCAAAGAACTTCATGGCCAGAATGGCACCGCTAATCCAATTTTCTTTCTAACAAGTATTTTATCAACACCTCTTTCTTTTTCCCCCCCTCTATTCTCCTTCCCCCAGTCTCTACACTGACATATGATTAGTTGTATTAAAATTAAAGTTTCAACGACATGGTGTCTCTGCTCTGCAGAAGCGTTAGCGGGGCTCGCGGGAGCTGGAGACCCCTCAGCCGCTGTGCACATCTCCCCCCGCACACGCATGCCCAGGCACACGCAGGCGCTGCAATTTGGGCACCTGGTTTTCTCTCGCCAACCACAGAAAAGTATCTTTTACAGCCGTTCAGCGCCGTTTGGCAGAGGATCAGATAGCAGCTCCACTGAAAGCAAACAGCCGCCTTTCCGAGGGAGTAAATATTTCGCAACGTGTTACTTCAGTGTTATTTATTATGAACATATTTTCCCTTTTATCCGGGGATTTGCCAACTCCTCGGAGTCACAAAACTTCACCGCGGCCTCACGAAGGGTGGCTGAGCCTCTCCTCCCTCCCCCGGCTGCCATTCCGGGGGGACCCAGCGGGGTTTCACCCAGACCCGGCTGCCCTCTGGGACAGGAGGATGTTTTGCAGGAGCCTGGGATCACCCCCGGCTCTTTTACAGGCAGGGGACACCTGAGACGGGAGATTTGGTTTAAACATCGGTGGTGGGTCATGTATCAGAGTAAGGAGGAGTTGCAACCAGACCAGTCTGCCCCAGTATGCGCACAGCACAGCATCCCGGGCGGCTTTTGGGGTGATATACTAGAGGAGTGGGTAAAACACAAGGAAGGGAGCTGGTCTCTCTTGTTATCTGCTTTCTCTCTTAAACTCGATGGAGGGAGAAAAAGGGAAGATCTGGTGTAGTGGAAGGTGCTGGAGGAGGAATGGGTGGGGGAACCATCAAGGTGAGACCCAGGAGAGGACCATTTATCTTGGGTGTGGGAGAAAATGAATTAAAGCTTTAAAAGAACCTGATTGATCTTCATTAGTCCGGGACTCCTGTCTGGCTGTGGGAAACTGCTGCTCCACTGAGCCCCCCCTTCATGGGGGTGTGATGGGACTGGGATGGGGAGAGGTCCTGCAGCTCCCGGCACTACTCCTCTGAATATGTGGTCTTTTGGTGGCACTGTTTTTTCCTCCTCTCAAGGATTAAGGAATCTGGTCCTCTCCCTGCGAGGTTTGCCTGGGTCTGGGGGAGGACCCGAGACAGGGCTTGTCCACCGCGAGTGCCGCAGCAGCTCTCGGGGGTGCAGGCACCGGGGCAGCCTTTGCTTTGCCCAGGTCAGTCCCAGCCCCCGGGGAGGAAAAAAGCCCCGTGCGTTAACTGGGGGCTCGGTGCGGGGAGCAGAGCGGCGCAGCGGCGTGTGCTCGGCCACCTCCGCTGCTTTGCAGAGGGATCGGGACCTTTCATAGCAAACCGATCTTCTCTACGTTGTTTGACCCCGTTCTTCAATATAAGGAGCTGAAAAAAAAAAATATTAAGTAATAATCATAGTGCAAGAGGGTATGTCGCCGCAGCCAGCCCCGTCCTATGGGATGGGGCTCAGCCCTCCACAGGATGCGCCTGTGCTCCCCACGACGTGGCCGGATGGGATTTCCAGCGGCCGAGGAGGCTCCGCAGGAGCTGGGCTGTGCCCCGGCGGTCTCCGGGCAGGCTGTCTAGCAGAAGCGTTATTACAGAAGCAACGAGAACTTGAAAGTGGTTGTTTTTTTCTCTTCCTTCATTACCTTCTTACATTGCCTCCCTCTTGCCTGAGTGTCCAGGTGCTGATAATTGGCCACACATCAGAGCAGCTGGAGCAGGAGCGAGTGGCTCGGTCCTGGCCTCGGGAATTCTGCTTAGCCAGGAATTAGCTGGGATGGGAATCCTCCTGGTCCTCCTGGCTTCACGCATGAAGGGCTCTGGAGGTGGAGGAGCGATGACCCACAGTGGCTGGGTGTGCGAGGAAGCCATCTCGGGGTGTTCCCATTTGTTTCTAATCCTTCTTGGCACTTGTCTTCACTAGAAAATTAGACCATGTTGGAACATGACTTTTCTTCAGCATATTAATTACTAGGATGATTAAGATAGGTCAGCAGTTAAGTGTAGACAGGCACGGTCATGCTCAACGTAACGTCAGGCGATGGGAGGTAATCCTGTGATTCCAGTAAGATTCACTCAGGACCAGATGGCGTAATTACGACCAAATTAAATTTTTTAGTCAGATTTGGATTTTGATGGGGAATCGAATTTTCTACAGGGAGAGAGGAGTTTCTAATTCATGCTTTTTTTTCCTCTCCGTGGCAAAGCTGAAACTCCAGGACCAATGTCAGCCAAACCCCAGAATGTGTAAACTCTGAAACGCAGCAGCGATCGGTGGCGGACGTCGTTGTGGGGGATGCCTCCTCACACGGCCGTTTCGTTGTGGGGGATGCCCCACACGGCCGTCTCCCAGCCGCACGTCTGCTCCCCCACCCTCTCCCTGTCCGAGCAGGAAGCCCAGCCTTCCGCGGGAGGTGCAGTCCAGGTCTATGCAAAAGCGTAGAGCACAAGAGAGTGAAACTACAGCTCCCACGTTGTACTGCAATTTAAAAAAAGAAGCTATTTGGTTGCAATATAGGGTTCATCGGGATTTTTTTAAAAGTCAGCCCGGTTTTCTTTGGCAAACCCTTCCTGCCAGTCCTTTTTCAGCAGGTTCAATGCACAAAGACCAGCAGGACCCCATTTAACCATTAAGCGACCACCCAGTCTGGGCTGCGGCAGCATGGGCACCCTCCCAGGGTGCACCGGCAGCCAGCCGTGCCCTCCCTCGCTCCGCACGGCTCAGCGATCCGCGTCTCGCTGCGCTGCTCTCGGAGGTTTCCTCATCCCAGACGTGGCATTTGATGTCCCTGGCTGGTGTCACCTCTTTCACCAGACCTCCTGCTCTGGACCCGTGGTGCCCGGAGCCCGCTCCCCGGCCGCCCCTCGCAGGGCAAGGCTCCCGCGGGTGCGCTCCTTTGCATCCCGTGGAGGCTGTCATTAGCGTTTCTCAATCAATGCTTTCTCCTTAGTGACTGGGGCCAGTGGGAGCTTTGAATGAAGGTGGAGCCAAGCCAGAAAGAGATCCTCTCCTGAAAAATTATAATGAAAGCAATAATGGTTGGGTCCTTGAGCAATGCCTGTGTATGACAATCGTTGTCTGGAGGCTACCTTAATTACGAAACAGTGTTCTCAGCCTCAGGCTCCATGGTCTCGGTGCCTTTACTCTCTCTTGAGCAATGTTTTATTGCTATTGTCCTCAACCTATTTCATATTAAGTTCAGAGTATCTGAAAGTTATATGAAAGATGTGTTTTTGTTTTCTATTCGATTTGCACAAATTTCTCGTATTGTCGTTTTGGGCTTTTCTTTTTATCAGTATCTGAAAGCCTAAAGCTGGGATTATCTAAAGGATTATAGGAGAATTAGGCACCCAAAGCCAATTGATTTTTCACTGTGAATCAGCCAAGTGCATTTGGAGGGCTGGAGACTTTGGTCTGCGCTCACGGTTTCGGGCCCACCTTGTACCTGCTCGGTAAAGAGACCTCAGCACCTCTCAGAGGGCCTTAAAAAGGTGCTGCAGCAGGAGCAGCCAGTAAGAAACTGCAGGTACGAGGAGGCAGACATGGCCCTGAGACATTAAACTGCCTTTGAAAATCTCCTTCTGGCTCCCTTAGGCTCTTTTGAAAATGCCACTCTAAGTTACCATCAATTTCGATAATTAAGCACTGATTTAATTTTAGAGTAACAATAATTGTCAACATTTTCCAACCCAAGCACCTTAAATTAGACACGCAGATCCAAACGTTGGCACCGGATCAAAGCGAAGCGGAGCGATTTTCGGAGATGCTGAGCACACGCAGCTCTCGCTCGCCGGTGTTGTAGGTTGTGCTCAGGACTTCAGCAAACCAGGCCATTTGGACTTGATCCCCTGCCAGACTCGGCGTGCTCAACACGCGTTTCAACACCTTGCTTTAGGCACCTCGGATTAAAAAAAATTAAAAAAAAAAAAAATTGGCCGGGAGTATTACACCAATTTTCCCCTGAGAGAGTGAAAGCGCAGGTTGGCTGCCTTTCCACGGGGAAAGTGCTGGGTCGCGCGCTGGAGTCCTCACGGGCTGTGACAAGGGATGCCACCAGCGTCCTCGTTCACAGCCAGCGGGCAAGACCAAGACAGCAGCCAGGTTAATTCTGAGCCCCCTTCCCTGGGCCTGCCTTCCTCCACGAAGGGACTCCTGTGTCCCATGGTGGCTTTGTGGTGGGTTTTGGGAACTGGGGGGGCTGGGGGGTCGCCAAGGACCTTCCAGGGGACAATGGGGTGCAGGTGGCAGAGATGCTGCTGCTCCCGGGCGGGGGCAGAGACCCCCTTGCTGGGGCATCCTACGGAATCACCCATATCCTGCTGTACATCTCCTGGAGCGCACGTTCAGCCCAGGGACCACCTGCGCTGGGTGGGGGGCTCATTGCTGGGGGACAGGGAGGGCAGCGGCACCCCGGTGCAGGGAACCCGTCCCGGCTCCGTCCCTGCTGAGGCTCGGCAGGGAGAGTTGCCATGGCGGACATCAAAGCCGTGATTAAGCCAATACTTTAATCGTATCTCCGTGCCTCATTACTCGTCCCGCGCCTTTGATGAGGACTTCACCTCTCCGTGCTCTCCCCACTCCCAGCCCCACCCTGAATTAGTGCTTTTGCTTTATTTTTAGCAGTGATTTGGAAATTGCTGGGGCTTCTTTCTTTCTTTCTCTTTCTTTCTTTCTTTCTTTCTTTCTTTCTTTCTTTCTTTCTTTCTTTCTTTCTTTCTTTCTTTCTTTCTTTCT
>VZSZ01006743.1:0-10573 GCA_013398815.1 Ibidorhyncha struthersii | reverse complement strand
AACATTCACACCTATTTCCCTTGCCTTGTCCCCCTTTATTCTTATGAAGCTCTCATTGATTATTGCCCTTAAATTCCTCAGTCCGGTCATAGATAAAAGGATAACCACTTCAAAGCAAAGTGTTAAGAGTTTAACCTCGAGCTAAAAGAGTGGACAACAAGGTAATTGAGGGTAATAACTGATCACAGACCTACTTTCAAAGGCACATGCAAGCCTCACTTTCAGATGGCTTTAATTTTATTAACATTTGTAGCAGCTCTAGATGCTTTTGAATCATTACAAACTTCAAAGCTTGAGGTAACACTCCAAATGGAGAACCTGACACCAGGTTTTTTGTTCAGACCCACATCATATTGATAGTCTCTGTTGCGAGCATGTAACATCTCTTCTCAAACTATAAAAACCTAGATGAAAAAAATATTGCCAATAGAGAAGATCAAAGCCTGAACCTGCCTTTGAATGATCCCGAAGAAGTCAAAACAGAAAACAACATGGAAAAAAAATGTACCTATATTATTCCAACTATCTTGGTCCGTATTTAAACTTGTCTGCTGAGGTGGATGGATAATTCTCCC
This sequence comes from Ibidorhyncha struthersii, assembly GCA_013398815.1. Taxonomy (NCBI): domain Eukaryota; kingdom Metazoa; phylum Chordata; class Aves; order Charadriiformes; family Charadriidae; genus Ibidorhyncha; species Ibidorhyncha struthersii. The sequence continues at coordinate 9,998 of VZSZ01006743.1, read as the reverse complement.
CGAGTTTTATCAAACTATTTGGCTCATCATCTGTTTCTCTGGGCAATTGGCTGGCCCTTTTGCTGGCATTTAAACCCAAGAATTTGGAAACAGCACATAAAGGAACAGCCCTGACTCAGCTGGGAGGGGAGCCACGCGAGGTAAACGTAAAAAAATACATTTATAAACTGAAAACGCATGAATTAAAATCAAAATCATAAAAGCACACATGAGTCCTCCCATCTCCAGCCCCTGACAGTTGCAGGGAAAAGAAAAAGTCATCTGTAGATGTCAAGCTGTTTTGCAGCCAAAGGGGTGTCGTCCCCCGGTGTCAGCGGGCTGTGCCCGTGGCCACCCCGGGCTGGCGTGGCCGCGTGGCGCCTCGTGCCATCCCCACTGCCACCGCTCCTGGGGCCGCGCGGTCAATCAGCCCGAGGAACTGATCCAGGGTATAAATAGCCTTTTTCTTTGTCTATTTTTTTTTTTTTTTTTTGTGCGGGGGAGGGTTATTTTTAACTGGCCGAGTTCCCTGAGCTAATGCCCGGAGCACTCACAATGAAGGGGGTAGCCCAAGGAAACGGGCTGTCCCCGCTGCCAAAAAATACATCCCGGCTCCCCTCCGCAGCGAGGCTCCTGCCACTTCAGGCTGGCGGCGAGGCTCCACGCGACTTCAAGTAGCCAGGGAGAACCTCCCCAGCTGCTTCAGCCTCCGTAAAGTCATCAAGAGAAGCAAAATTATTTGGATTTTCTTTTTGTTCTTACTGGTTTATAGTGGTGTACAGCAGGTTTTATACTGGCGTAATCCTTTCCTCCTTATTTGCATCAGTCCAACAGCAGAGAGAAGTGTTGGGCAGATTATTCTCGCCAGCGCACTCCAGGACAAAGGGGTGGGTTTGGGTCGCGGGTATTTCACGGTGTCTCAGCTGCTGAACGGGGTGTTCCAGTGGTCCTCCCGCCGCAGCCCACCCTTACTCAAAACCCTCCCACCGCTCCGGCTGGGAAAAGCAGAGCCAAACCATCAGCGGCTCTGAAGCACCGTGGCTTTATTAAAACTGTGGAAGGCGAGGGCTCGCTGCTGATTAACCCCAGGTATCTGGCCCACAGGTTTTTGTCGTTTTACTTGCAGCCACACGTGACAGCTCAACATTTCCAGTGTTGTCTGGTGTCAGGTGTATCACATAAGAGTCTCATTATCTGCGTTCACTTCAATAGCAGATGTGAACATGTATAAGCTTGTGGAAACCGCATACTTTTAAATGTATTAAATAACTTGGGTTTTAGCCTGCACTGATATTACATTCTTTATGAAATGAATTCCATTTAATATAAGCTGTTCTTTCTGTTCTCATGTTAGGTACGTACCTGTGTAATGAAAGAACAATGGTATATTGGTTAAATCTATGGAATTCATGTTATTGTCTAAAGTTATGGCTAGAATAATGAGCAGTTATTTCAGCATTTCTGCTGTGCTTTTAATGAGTCTATTATCAGTTGCACAGACGGGGTGGATAAATGGGACCCAGCGCTAAAACATATGTTACAACTGCCCAAGGCAAGCCCTGACTTGCAGCTCTGGATCTGCACAAAACGTGCTCAGAAACCGCCGCCGCTGCTGCCAGTTTGTTTCTGCCCCTGCCGCCCACGCCACGCCGTGCCGGGGCTGGACATCCCCCCGGTGCGTCCCCCACGCCTGGCAGGAGCGTGGAGCAGGAGGTGCCCCGTTCTCCTGAGAGCTGATGGTCGTCCCCAACTCGCTTCAGCGGGAGAGACAAACCATGGCAGCGCTCCCCTGTAATTTAACCAACCCGGCACGCGAATGGGGATCGCCGCCATCGCCGCTGTTGCGAAACTCGATTTCCATAATGCCGTTTCCACGCAAAGCCCTCCCCGCGTGATGCAGGCGATAGGAGCGCTCTCCTTTCAGCTTGCGAGGGGCTTGTGTGGAAGCTCCCATTTACATTAATGGGAATTACGTGTGCAGAGGTACATGGACCCATAAATATATTGCTAACAAAATCCTCAGAACCAGTACTTTTTATAGATTTGAGATACTGCAGCAGCGAAGGTGCCCTGTAGCCCTCACAACCTGACTCTGCATTAGCCGCGGGAGGATTTCAGCTTTTGCTGCTTTCTGGGAGCTTTTAGAGCTTCCCCCAGGTGGAAATGTTCCCATTACAAAACAAACTCATGGCAGGAAGAAGCAGCTGGGACCCAGGAGGTGACAGCAACCTCCTGCTCCCCTTGGTGCTTCCTGCCATGGCCACCAACCGCTATCGCGGGATCCCGCTGCGGCATCACTAATGAGCTGATCTGCATGTTTTATGAGAAGACCTTCGAGGGGGACATGGGACACGCGGGAGGGAACGTGCTGACCTTTTACAGTGTCATCATAGCAAGCTAGGAACTGCTTCAGTCCCCAGAGGACCCTCATGGGGTTGGTTACGTCTCGTACAACCCCGTGAACTGGGAGGACTCTTGGAGGAACAGGAGGACCATGGGGAATGGTCATCCGGACAAATGCTACAAAAAAGGAGGGGGGGAGTGGTCAGTGGTGATGTGAAAGGACCAGGAATATGCTCTCAAGACAACAGGAGACTCAAGTTAGATTTATTTTCGAAGGAAAAACAAAAAGATGTCATAATTTCAGCCACGTTGGGGAGAGAGGGAGAAGCCCAGAAGCTGGTTTCAGTGGCCATAGCTGGGTCCTACAGGTCCTACAGCACAAATCCTGACGGCCACTCGGTTGCGGGTTTGAACAAAGGTGTACATGAGAGGCAACTTCTGGGGCTTTTCCTTTGGGTCAAGGCAATGAGGTAGAGCTTAGTAGTTAGGCTGTCTCCATCAGCCTGCCTGCGGCGGCTTTCGTGAAGGAGAAATCCAACCAAAGGCCATTTGTTGTCTTTTGGGGGACTGTGCTGATTTTCCCTACGTGATGGGAAGTCCCATGCCAGGTGTAGGTTCTCTTTTTTTTTTTTTTTTTTTTTTTTTTTTAAATTAGCTATCCACTGTTTCCTCTTTTAACTAAAAAAATCTGCTTTCTGGTTCCTCTCCGGTTATTGTCCGCTCTGTCTGATAGATACTTGTCAGTGCTGTTTCCAGCATCAAAGGGGCTCAGATACGGGACTTGGTTGTGCAACTCTTTGTGTACAGGAAACTCCAGTGACTTGGGGGGCCAGGTCTGCACCTGAGAACCCAGCGGGCGACGTGGGGATGAGGCTTTTTCCATGCAAAGTCTCCTCCCTCCGGTCCGCTTTTCCTACCTGGAAATACAGGCATCCTTAAAAAAAAAAAAAAAATGTTTCTTTTACGGCCTCGATACTGGTCCAGCTTGTGCGAGGCAGGGTGAAGACATCATCCCGCGCCTGACAGCACCGCCAGGGCTGGAGTTTCATACCCTTCACTATCCCCCCTGATACTGGGAATTGCATCGACAGGCAGAAACAAACCAAAACAGGTATAATTTTAGGGTACTCAGCTTTGACAGCGCACCTAAAAATAACTGTGCATAAAGGGTTTGTTGGCTTGGTTGGTTTGGTTTTTTTTTTTTCCCCCTTGGAAGTGAAGAGTTTTATTTGACTTTGTGATCTAAAAGTTTTCCACTGGTCAGGAAAGCCTATTCACTCGTAACCGTTGTCTCTCTCCTCCTGTTTTTTCCATTATCATCACCCTTTAAGGGCTGTGTGGATCGGGATCTTGAGGGTCCTGCTGCAGGGGGGTGCCCAGCGGCAGGCAGGGGTCAAAACGCGCTGTGCCAGGCGAGCAAGCGCCCCGCCGCATCGGAAGGGTTAAACTTCGTGCCGCAGCTGCAAAGCCCAATTTCTTTATTTCCTGTTAATGACATTATTGCCTACATAAAACCATTGAAACATGTTTCTTTCATTTGTTTAATTTCAAATTCTGAGCACACTAGCTGGAAACTATGTTTAATAGTTAAACTCAAAACATTTGGATTTCCTTTCCTCGCTGAGATTTGCAGTGAGTACACTTCATACTTAGTTGAGTTTTTAAGTAACCATTTTTACACAGCTATAGAAGCCAGCCAGAAAACAAAAAGGATTATATTGCAGAATCAAATCACATCGGTTCAGGCTAGTAACACATCATATATTTCACTTCCTCCGCAGTCGTGCCAAGATACCATCAGCCCCGACTTGTTACCAAGCTGGCCATGTTCTCTTCCAGGAGCGTCCAGCGAGCGCCAGCACACCCCGCTTGCTCGGTGCACGCAGGAGGACTTCCCTGAGCATGCATGGAAAAAATGTTCCTGTTTCCATGAAAAAATAGGATGGAATCTACTTCAGGCCTTGCTAGCGCTGATGCTTCCATCGCCTCCCCGTGTTTCTCCTCCGTCCTCCCGCTGAAGCCCCCGTGCCGGGTTCTGGCTGCCGAGCGCTCCCTGGGCAAGGGCGAAGCGGGGGCGCAGAGCAGGCAGGACGAGTGCGTGTGTAGGTGGACCTGAACCACCTCAAATGTGAAGGGAAGTCCTTGAACCTCAACCCGTTTGGCAGATAAAGATCCAAGCTGCCAGAGACACGTCGTCTGTTGATGCCTTTAGGAAACTCCCACAAACTCTGCAAGGAGCAGGGGGTGTTTGGCCCTCTCGGGGTGATGGACACCTACAAGCAGTTGTTGGGTACGGCTCGAGTGCTTGCGTGGTGGAGTGTCTAAAAGTCGCTCCGTAAGCACTCACGGGATTAGTGCACGGAGAACCCCAATGAAAAATGGGCTCTAAACCACTTTAGATTCAGATTCTCCTTGGCACGTGTGTACTATATATGAAGCAAACCCAGAATCAATATTATGCGTAGCAGAAGCAGTGAGCAGACATGAAGCAAAGAGGAACGTGGCCCTGAACGGGACTCTAAGGAGTTATCCTCTGGGCCTGACAAGAGGACCGCGCTCAGTGCCTCTGCCGTGGCATCACGGATAGGTCCCCAGCAGCCACAGCAGTGCTCAATTTTCTATCTGAAAATCCATATTTGACTAAAAAATTTCAGTAGGCCTTAAATGTTACCTTCAAGGGTGAAATCTGGGCGCCGTGTTGCCTGCGAAGAGCTCAGCTGCCGGCACGAGGCACGGCTGCAGACCCTAGCCGCGGTGTCTGCCCCCCTTTCTCCCACCCCAGTGGTGCGAGTCCAGGCAAGCAGCTGCCCATCAGAGGTCTTGCAGACCCGGTCTCCTACCAGTTATTTACACAAGAAGCTCGCAGAGAAAGCCATGTCTCGTTCGTGCGTTGTGAGGAAGGGGTTGTGGAAAAAATAAGTCGTGGGAAGTTGGTCATAAATATCCTCGTTCGCCTCTTTTGCCCCCACCCTTTTTTCAATCACTATTCCATGCAGGTGGAGGAAGCAGTTCAGAAATGTTAATAGATAGCAAAGTGCTTATGTGTGTTTTATCAGCTCTCGTAGAACGGTTAATGCTGATACGGTGCCCCTTTTAAGTCTAAAAAATCTGGCCAAGCGTGTGCAGATAGCAGGGAGTGCGCTGAACAAAACATCAAGGAAAAAAGTCTGTAGGGGGGAATGGAAATGTTAAAAGGATTATAGGAAGAGAAAATGTATCGGACTTATCTGGCAATACTCGGTAACAAAAGTGTGTCGGTTTATGAAATGAACTTCAAAACCCATAAAACTAATTGTGTGTTTTCTTGTCTTATTTTTTGAGTATCTCTGGCAGTGCTTTTTTTCCCCACCGCAAAAGCGTGTCTGCATGTGGATAATACTCTCTGCTTGCAGTATATAGAGAGATTATACAGCTGATCGGTTTTATACCTCTTAAACTAATGATGTTAAACTAGTTTATAAAAAAAAAGAAGAAAAAAAAAAGGAAGAATAACTTCAAAGGTACACATGTGGGTTGCAAACCTCTCATGTCTTCTGTATACAGGGCCTTCCTCTTATTTTGATCAAGACTGTTCCCAGCACTTCTGTTGAAATACTTGCAAGCCTTTGATCTTGTTATCAACATGACCACCAGTGAGAGCACCGCCGCTTGCTGAGCGTATGACAGAGCGGATGACGTCAGTCACCGTCTCTGACTAACACCGCTTTTGGGTTGAGAGCGTACTGTCGTGCGGTCCCTCCTTGGGCTGCGCTTATCACGGAGCAGCCTTCCTGCCGGGAAAGTTGCTTATATCCCGAGACCTCAGCCCACTGTGGCCATGTGTTTGGCCGAGGCGGGAAGAGTAGATAGCGCTGCTCGCCCTCCTCGTGCTTGGCCATGGAAGGGGAGGCAAAGGGATGGAGCGGGGAGCCGGGAGGGGAGAGGTTGGAGGGTCTGGGGAGGAGGTTTGGCCCCAAGTAGGGGCGGGTGAGAGGTGCGCATGGAGAGGAGGGAGCTCAGCATGCTCGTTCCGTCCTTCCTCCATATTTTCCATCCATGTCTTTGTGATCTCACTGTAGTTTTAGCAGAGGAAGCACTTTGGAGCTGCGTTAGTAAAACCAGCATTCAGCAGCAGCAGCGTACTCTGCCCCGAGCGGGGGGGGACTGCCCGGGCTCGGCGTGGCGCCTCGGGGCTTCCTCACCACTTTGGTGTTGTCCATAAGGAAGGCGCTTCCCCGGCCCTCGGTGTCCCCGTGTGCACAGCGGAGGACACTGACTTTGACCTCTGGTATAGGACTTGTAGTTCGTGAAAAGCGCGATCTAAAATTTAGGCATTACAATTCGTACTCTTTGCTGCGGCTGTTGTTAGATTTGGTTGTGCTCCTCGTACCGCTGTCACCTCCACAAGGCTGCACGGAGGGAAGAACGGACCACCCTGGTGTAGTCCTCGGAGCCTTAGCATTCCTGGCGTTTGACCTAGTTTTCTGCAGGAAGACGACAACCTGGAGACATCTCTTCTGGAGCAAGACACCAGCAGAGTATCAGCCTTGTGGGCAGAGGAGGCGGTGATGGAGCCCGCTCGGGTGGGGGCAGTTGGGACAAGAGGGGGTGTTGCGTTATGAGCGCAGTGAGTGTGGGCTGCGCATCCGTCAGCGCTGCACTGACAGCGATGCCCTTAGACCGGCACTCGAGTCCTTAGCGGCTCCCATGGCTTTTTTCTTTCCTACATTTTTTTTTTTTTTATTACCTGCTCTGAAAAAGCTCTCCCCCCCCAAAAAAAAGAAAAAAAATCTCTTTATTATGTAGATTCACTGTGAAGTGACTCTTTTCATCTAAACTATTCCTTTTTGGTGCCGCAATCTGACTTCAAGCTTCTTTGCGCTGCCTGTGGACATGCTCCATAGCAGCAGCCAGGGAGGAGAAGACACGTCTGGCACCACGAGGGCAGGAGCACGGCTGGGGGACACTCCTTTGGACAGCTTTTTGCAGTCATTTTCTCACACATTTGCTGAATTTTTATCTAAAATGCAGAAGGGACAAATAAAATATAAATAGTTAATTTTCCTTCTGTTCAGCCTGGGAATTCAGATTCAAGTTTAGACTGGAAAATCAGAAGGAAATTCAAAGATACTCTGCTTTCTTGATGAGTGCAACTGCTACCTGAACACAGAGATTCCCTGTAGATCTGCGAACAAGGACTTCCAGAAACTGCTAAAGATGAAGAAAACTCTGGAAGACCTTCTTGTACCTGCCACCGCCCGCCTAGTTCATCGGATTACTTTCAAATCTCAGGCACTACGTGACTCTTCCCTGTTGGCAGGAGGAGAAAATAGACTCCCTGACTGGACATGCAGAAAATGAACGGGGCCACCGCAGCTTTGGGGAGGACAAACTGCTCCACGGGCACTTCCACACAAAGCCACGTCCCCAGGGGCTTGCCCTCCTCTCATTTTTTTTTTTCCCAAAGCATCCCTTTTTGGTGACTGTCATAAAGAGGATGGTGGGTTAGACGGGTCTTTGGGTGGGATGCGCTTACGCACGTGTGATCCCAAAGAATGCAGAAAATTAAGTACCTGGCTGCGGGACTCGAGCCTCGCTGCACTCCCCGGGCATCGGTGCAGGGCAGTGTCGTTGCACAACGGGACCTGGAGAAAACGAGTTGGTTAAATGACATTTTTATGAAATATAATGAAGGATACTTAATGAGATTTTCTTCCAAAGCAGAAAAGTCCAAGCCTTTTCAGCCTCCATTATAATGGCTTAATTTTCTGCGCTATAGTAGCAAATGGGACTCAGAGAGCTTTTTATGCCAACATCCTTTCAAAGCAAGTTCGAGATATAAGTACCAGGAGGTGATCAATCTGCTCCTGGTGGTTGGAGGTCCTGGGCTGGAGGTGTTCTCACCGTCACCATCGCAAGGGGGAGACGGGCTGTTCCTTGCCCCAGGAAAGGATCGTTTTGTACGGCTCAGTAGCATGTGGCATAGTGGCATGTCGATACTTGGCGTCATCGGCAGCAAAAATAATAGTAATTCTGTTAATTCGTAACTGCTTGTTGTGCCTAGAAATGGCTTTTGGCAGAAAGTTTGCTTTCCGCACCCAATGGTAGCCATTCCCAGGCCTGAAAAGTGTGTAAATGGGCAGCAACAACAAATTCACCCACGTTATTTCGTATTATTAGCCCAGGTTGTCCAGCCCAGGCACCTACTAATATGCACGGTTAGCTCCCCGCCGCGGTGCGGGGCTCTCCGATGGATTCAGCCATCCCGGAGCTGATGAAATTCCAGTTTCGGCTGCCACGTCCAGGGCCACCGCCACACACGGCTTCTTCGGTGTTTTGCTCGTCACCTCGGCGGAGGCGGTGGTCTGAGGGGGGCCTAGAGGAGAGGAAGAAATGGGGAGCTCGTCAGCGCGGGGCGAAGCCAGGCGCTGTGTTTAGCGACGCTGCAAACCCGTTGCTTTTTCAGCAGCGCATAAAGAGAAGGCGGCTCGGGTGGGATGGGAGCCGCACGGGTTCGCGGCCACGACGCTGGCTTCTGTCCTCCCGTTTAGCATCAGGTTAAGCCCCTGGGACCAGAGCGGGGCTTTCCCCGGTGTGCTGGGGTCCCGTGCGCCCCGTCGTTCCCTTGGGGTTTCACCGTGGGGTCCCCCCCTCCCTGCGGGGACGCGGGGGGTTGGCAGGGCGGGAGGGAGCGGGGTGAGGCTGGTGGGGACCACCCTCGGCGGCGGGAGCGGGGTGCGTCTCGGCTCCGTTTCTTGCGGCGGTGGGTGTTTTCGCTGGCTGGCATGGGCAGCTCGTGTGCCCCCACGGGGTGTGGGCAAGGGGAGGAGGGCTGGGCCGATGACATGGGACATGTCTAGGGACATGGTTTCGTGGTGGTTTTGGCAGTGTTAGGTTAAAGGTTGGACTGGATGATCTTAAAGGTCCCTTCCAATCTAGATGACTCTATGATGAACAACTTCGCTGTTGTGTTTCCCAGGAGATGCCATAGGCAATGTTCCACAAATGGAAGGTGCCACTTTTTTTGCCCTCTGGCGTTGCCACGTGCGCAGCGCTGCTCAGCCGCCACCGTCGTCCTGGCCCACGGGCGAGGGCAAGCGGGCTCATTTTCCAAAGCTCTTTCCTGGGAAAAAGGGGGATCGCGGGGCGCTGAGCCCAGCTGCACGCCTGGGAGCAGCGAGGCACGGGTCTCGTCGGTGGCAGTGCGGGTCCCTGCCCAGGAGTGGGGGGACCAGTACAGAGGGTCCCCTGCTTACTGGGGGGTTGATCCCGAAGTCTTTGCTCAGGGATATGGCGGAGAGAACCCATGCCGGGCCTCGAGAAGGACTTGCAATCTAGGAATTAATAACGTAATGATGAAAACGAAGCAGAGCTGGACTGCAAAAGCTCGCCTTGCTCCGGCGTCACCCCCACCCCCCCCCGGGCGAGCTCCGTGCCCGCTCACCGAGCCGGGCCGCGTCCGCTGGGCTCCAGTAAGAGGGAACGGGAGCTGCTGGGGCGGGGTGGGCGATGCCCGGGCGGAGGAGGGGGGGGCACAGCCCAGCCCGGCCCCGCCGGCCGCCCCCCCCGTCCAGCCCCGGGGAGGTGGGCAGGAGGCGCCTTGGATCTGGAGGGCAGGTTCGGGGGCCAATCCCTAATTAAAACCTTTTGTGCGAAGTTAAAAAAACTCCATTCCGTGTCTGTTTAATATTTAACAG
>VZSZ01006742.1:31615-42714 GCA_013398815.1 Ibidorhyncha struthersii | reverse complement strand
CTCTGAGCTTGCAGCACCAGAACATCATCGGTGGGCTCCAATGATACCTTCCAGAATTCCCATGGGGAAACTAGAGAGCAATACAGGAGAGAGAGCTTAAGCCACCAGCAGCCTGAGGTGATGCAAAGCACTAGATTAGAATTAAGAGCAACACTCCTCTCCTTGTAGGCCAGGTACTCAGGCCCTGGCGTAACCCCTCTTTTGCCTTCTTCCAGCTAAACCAGCCTGATTCCCACTGCTGGTCCTCATACATCATGTGTTCCAACTCCCAGATGATCCTAGAGGCCCTGATCTAGACTTGTGTCAGTTTGTTGACATCTCTCCTTGTACCTGGAGCCACCCAAACCAGACACAGTATCTAGATGCAGCCTCACCAGTGCTCTGTAGAGGAAATAATCACTTCTTCCACCTGCTGGCTACATTTCCACTACATAGTCCTGACTGCAGTAGGTCTTCATGACTGCAAAGGCAGATTGCTGTCTCCTTTTCAGCTCCTTGTTATTCTTCTCCCACTGGTGACCCTGCAGTCTGTCCTTTTGCAAGGCGTTAGTGCATCCCAATGCAGGACTGCCTTTATGGAACTCCAGGAAGTTCATGCTGGCGCATTTCTTATGCCAATCAAGCTCACTCTGTATAGCTCCCTCTGCATTCCCCTCTAGTTTATCAATAGCTAACATTCATCTCCAAAATATGGACTGCCAGGTGGAGCCAGTCCAGGATGTCTGGTCAAGACACAAAGATAGGAGAGTCATTGGATTTACTCTTGAATAAACTCTTGGTCTACAGACCTTGTACACTTTGACCTTTAGCTGTCAGCTAAACAGTCCATTTCTGGTGGAAAAATGGCTTGACTCAAAACAGAGATGCTGATATCTGTCCCCCAGAGTTACTTCTCCAAGTGGTGTGGCTGGCAGTAGGAACCCTGAGGTTTTAAAATAATTAATAATAAAATAAAAGGAAATAATGAAATATATACAAAACTGTATCAGGCTCCCAGGATGACAATCATGACACTGGCTGACACTGGGGAAGGTCCAGGCTGGACTCAGTGATGGATGGGAATTGGATTCCAGATCTGCATTCAGGATCGGGACCAAAGGCAGACGATCAGACAGAGTCCTCCTCAGACATCAGCCATTGAAGAAAGAGAGCGAGAGCTGACCCTTTGATCCCTCAGCTTTTNTTTATACTGAGCATGAGGCAGATGGGATGGAATACCCTGTTTTGAGTCACCTGTCCTGTCCGCTCCTCCCTGCAGGTGGGACCGCACTGTGCTTTTCCACTTCCGACCCTCCAACGGGGCACATAACAAAGTTAGGTGGCCTTGGCTGTTATAGCAATAACTATAAGCAAGAGCTTTTCTGCATACCATGCCTGGGCATAAGCTATAAACATAGGTCTTATCACTCTGCGGGCAAACAGTGTCTGCACAATATGCTGTTAATTTCAGTAGTTAGAAGAGGTCTAGCTAGGAAGTAAAGTTACTGAACAAAATTGCTCCTGTTTTACCTCAAACTGGGACAACCCCAGAAATAGAAGTCAATGACAGAAATGCTGCAGCAGCTTTGCTTGTAGGTAGGCACTGAGGGCCCTGTGTGCCACTAGGGGCAGTATTAGGACCAAGGAAGGCTCTTGGTGATGTAGCATTCTGTTTTCCCTCTGCTGCTACTGCAGGTATCAGTGCTTAACTGTTACCTGTATCCAATGCCATGTCACAGTAATAACAATCTCCAAACCAAGCTTAGAAAGAAAATTGAGCCCTTCAAAGCTGCAATTAAGCTACTGTATTTGGTTCATGGAACTGTCAGCAGCAATAAATGCAGTCCAGGGACCCTGAAAGATACTTGAAAAAGCATGGCAATGTTTGGATTGATCTTGTCACTGTTACTGAATTAACTACAAGGTCCAGGTCAACACAGCAACTCTGAACTGTGGGTACATGGTTCTCAGAGTAAGCTCAAGGACTGAGACAGGTAATAACATGCTGCAGGAAACTGGATCATACATGGTCATCCCTTGGAACCTATCAACATCCTTTTTAAGTAGGACTTCTATTTGCATCATTTCAGACAAACAACTTTGCTCAGCTGCTGCCATTTCCTTCCTTCCTTTCTTCTTCTCTTCGTACTGGGGACTCCAGCAAGAAATAAGAGAAGGAAGCAATTTGCAGTGTTTTATGTGGGATTGTTGAAGATCATTAAAAAAGTAAAGAACATATGAAAACCAGTTGACTCTCCACTGTTCATTCCCTTCTACCCTTGCTCAGACCAGGAGTGCAGACAGGTATGTTTCATTTCTGTTTTGTTTTTCCTCCTTTTCAAGGAGCTAGTGCAGCAGTCTGTTAGGTGGGTTTTATTTAAACAAGCATTAAGACCTTGCTTGTTCTGTTCAGGCACCACCCTAGGTACACCCTGAGGACAGCACAAATAACTAACAGCAGCAGAGGACCATCTGAGTACCCCAGAGTGTACCTTAGCAGTGCAGCAGAGTGAATATGGAATCAGCCTGGATGAAGCCTTTTGCAGCCTCCACCAACATTGCCACACAGTGTTTGTGTTGCCAACTTGAGCCAATGACAGCAAGAGAAAGGGCAAATGCTGAACCTCATTGGGGTGTGAAGATGCAGCACATAAATGTGTCAGTCCTCCAAGCAGCCACCAGTTTTCCTCAGAGCATAGGGTCATGTTCTTTGAGAAGCTGGAAACGTGTTTTGTATCTTTGCACTTGAGAGCTCTGCACTTTGCATTCCGGCTCTAAAGATGTAATTTCAGAGTCAGAGAATAAACTATTATTATCAAGTACAGAACCCATGGAGATGACTGTACTTCCACAAACATTAACAATTTTTCCAATTATGGAAGGAGCTGTGAGATGTAATCTTGGCCACTAAAACTCTACTACCCATCAGACAAATGTTCACAGCCTAGGGTCTTTCATCACATTGTGAAATACTCATCAAAACAGAAGCCTAATTAACATGTCTTATAAAGTCTGCAAAAAGCGCTTCACCGGTGTTACACTGTAAACAGCAATTTTCCTCAAGCACCTCAAGCAGTTGAGCAGCAATGTCATTCACACATGCGCCAGTGTTGTTTTTGCACAGCCCTTGCAAAGATGCACATTGTCAAGAGAATTACTCAGGGCAGAACTGAGCCATACAATTGTCCAGACTCCAAACAAAATTATAGACTAATGATTACTTTCACTACACAGTTAAGACACACAAACACAAGTTGTTCTTAAAGGCCGGTTCAACTATTAGCTGTTCAAGATAATCTGAGTACACATTGACAATTAGAGGAAGAAAAGGGAGAGGTTTATAATTTTTTTAAAATAAAGTTTTAATGTGCTATATAGGCATGATCACTATGGGATCTTCCACCTTTACGTAATAATACACACTGCAACACACCACGTTTTCACTGTACATTAAAAGGACTGGGAAGAATATTCCTTCACTGGAAAATTGATCATACAATCACTTAAATAAACAAAGACAACATTACAGTGCAAACAAAATTCTGTTTTTATTTATTCTGCAATTACTGAATACTTTCTAAAAGTATTTTTTTAAAAAATTGAAAAAGCCTTCCCACAGAAAAACATCATTTTTTGAGATAATTTCCTTTTGCTGAACCAAGAACCTGATCTGATCATTGAAGCTGTAACAAACTGTATACACATTTGTATGATGCATATTGGCCTGATTTGTATGAAACAAGGAATCCCAACCCGAAACCTGCAGACAGCAATGACGTGGCACCTGCTGGCTTCAGCTGACTTTTGATCAGGCCCGTGACAAGAAAGTTTCAGTACAACTGCCATCTCCACGAGCGAAAGGCAATGTGCAAGGCCTTGGTTAACACTGCTGTTAGTTTCTACTGGTGATTGCTATTAGAGTAGGAGCTTCCTTTTCTATTACAGAAGAAAAACAGGCCATAGAACAGCAACAATGCCCAATTCTCAAAAATACACTTCAACATGCGATAGAAGAAATATGACATATTTCTGTCCCAAGGGGTGTGATAGAGTTGCCAGAGCCCACACAGGCAAAGACTCAGACAGCAGCAGATGCAATCTGATTCCTAATGTCTGTGAGCTCTACCACCTTCATGAACTCCTACTATGGTGAGAAAAGAATATGCTAACTTAAAAGTGTCTGTTAAGAGGACAATGAAGAGTTCTGCAAAGACTTTAGGGAAATAAAAAGTGCATGTAGCTGAGTACATGAAAAAGGGGATGTTTGGTTTCACTTGGAGAGGATTGTTGCCTCTGTACTCCATTGTGCCACCCTTGTCTCAGAAAACCATTAAGAACCTATTCCAATGCAGCTTCAAATTCTGGGTGAGATATGGACAGTTCAACCCACTACTATTGCTGCACAGAATGACACTGGGCTCCTCACTTATGTGTGATCCGCTCCTGTTCACTGTGTTGAATGTCATATAAAGAACATTGCAGGCCTGAAAGGAGGCAGAACATTCATCACCAATGACATTATATGGGACATCCTTGAGGTTCTTATCAGATCAGACAATACAATGAAGCACTGCTTTTACAGGTAGTAAGTGGTTATTCCATTACAATTTTCAGATTTGTACTTCTTTCTAAGCATACATAAAAGGGAATAGTAGGTAAGAAAGGTGAATTAAAAAATGCACAATTTCACAGTCCTATTGCAGTCTGTAAAATACACAAACTGCATATAACCAGTTTGCTGCTACAACAGCTGATGGGTTAAAGTACAACAATCTAGACATAGGTGGGAGATGGCACAAAGTGAGGACTACCAGGTTATTTATTCCCCAGTTCCAATTTCTGCACAATTATATTTTTTTCACTTTTCACATTCAACGAGCACACAGAGCATGTAGAAAATATCTCTCAAGTGGATGGGCAGAGTTGGCAGGACTAAGGTACAGAGCAGCTTCTGAAGTGCTTCTTGATGACAGTGACTGAAATGCAGGAGGAGGCTTCTGCTTATGGTGAAAATGAACACTGGCCAGAAGGTACGTGTCAAGGGACCATGTTTTAAGAATGCCTTGGTACACCAGAAAAACAAATTCTGCTCTGCTACATACTGCAGTTCTCATTTATGCATCTGCAAAAGCCATCTTATGGAAAGGCAGTGTTGCATACACTTGTTAGCCTGCTACTTCAGTAGGACAACTGTTTGATCCAGATAAATGAGCAAGGGAAGATTTTGCCTAGTAGAGCCTTCGACCACCCTCATGCATAAATACTAACCTACATATGAAAATGATTCATTCTCAACTACTTAAAACATTATGGTGTAACTGCCCCAAACAGAATTAGCTGCCTGCATCTATGAATGAAACTTGCAGATGAAGACAGTAACCCTTAAGAGATTATTGTACCAAAAAAAGATAAAAATATTACAAAGTACTTTTTAATTACATTCCCTATTCATAAATAATTGACCATGATTTGCTCTCAAAAAATTATTTTAACATTGTGTGCCTAATAGTTCAACATTTGACTATGCCAAGAAACTGCATTAAAAGAAATAAAACCCACCAGGCTAAGTGACCAAAGCCACAGGGACTTGCCTGCTAGGCAGCTCCTTCTCAAGTCAACCAAGGACACCCTACGGTCCCACAGAGTCAGGTTACTCTTTCACATGGAGAAGTTTCTTAGGGTAGTAAGACAATAAACGTTGCTGCTGTTTTACTGCTGAGAAGAACTTCTTGTTTCTTCTCAAAACACAGAGGAAGAATTTTCATTGGGAAGTAGTTTCATTCACAGAGAAGCTCTGGGAAGGTTATCTGTTCTGCTTGTGCTGAAGTAAGATTTCTTTCTCTTATGTAGAAGCACATTTCTAGAGGCATGCTGCAGCACAAGAGTCTATACACACAGTCCCATATACAGCTCTGCAGAGCACACACATTCCCAAGACTAAAGACTGCCACTCTCCATCAGAGACTCAAGCACTGAATTCCGGCAATGGATTCTGTGCAACTCAGCTTACCTCTCACCTCCCGTCCACAGGAAGGGGTGAGACTAGGTTATTAGAGAGTCCGTACAGCCACAGGGTAGAGCAGTGACAAGTGTTCCGCTCCTTTGATAGGCAGCTTTTTTGTGGTGTAGTAGTGGATGACTTCAGGAACACTGTCAAAGGGAGGGCTGTTCTGACCCAAGATGTATTTCTCTTTGGTTTTCATCAGTTTCATGTGCATAAAACCTTGACTGCTCCTGCAAGGAAAGCAAAGAGTTAGCTCATGCTTGTGCATAGGCAAGAGGGGAGCAGTACCACGACAGGCGCTCCTTCATGATGCAGGGGAATGTAGAAGAAAATGTAAGTAGTTGCTGGGTGACAGGTCAAGACAGCGGCCAGACTCTGACAGACAGTGACTGCAAGCTGCAAACCCCCATGGACAGTCCAACACAAAGGCAGCCTAAGTTAGTATTTTGTTTTCACCGCCTGTGCTATCTGGATCCAGGTGCAAGGCTGAATTGATCCAGAGATGTGCCAAAGGACAACCCCTTTCCTGTCCCCCCTCGGTGTTTTCCTGTGAACATTTACTTTTCACTAGAGCCAGTCATTACTTCCGGACCAAAAGGTATCATTGGTTTTGGCCTGTCAGAGGCCTGAGGCTCTCTTCATAGAAACATAGGCAGGCCATGAGCCTCGCTCAGATAAGGCAAGGCCTGCCCTGTCCTGTGGAGACCTCAGGACAAACCACACCCATCTCACCCTTGCAGCAACTGCCCAGAACATGGCTATGTGCAGAACCTAGTGGCTTCAGCTGGGAAAAATTCCTCAGATAAGCCCATTCCCAAGCTTAATGGCATACAGACTTTCACCTGCACTGTATGGAGCAAAGGCTGCTATCCTGCAGGCAGAAACTGGTCTGTGACTTCCATACCAGATGCATTATACTCCTATATGACCTGCCTGCCTGCACATTATACTGCCTCTTTGAGGGAAGGCTCATGATTACACAGGGAAGATAAGTGGCATGGTAACTGCCTTGTCTGTACAAGTACATTGTAATGCCACGTAATGCCACTCTGACGGGTGGGACCCACACTGCCATAGAGTACAGTAGGTGGTAGAGCTGACCACATCTCTGCCTAGCAGCGACCCTTCAGTGTCTTCTGTCATTAGCATGTCGTATAGGCCATTTTAAGAGTGTAGAGTTTAGACAGGACACAACAAGAGCAAAGGACAGCTCCTACATTTCAAGATGTTAAATGAGGCCTAGAAGACTTTTTACAGCTTGCTTGATGTCCCCCTCCCTAACTTTCTGGCTCCGAACCATTGTTTCTCCCAAGTGTGTCCAGAGACAAAGACAATACTGTTAAAACTGGAGTCAGCCTATGTCAGCAAGGAAACCCAGTTTAAAATGACATAGAAAGCTACAGCAGGAAAATAATTCATGCCATGTTAAAAGCAGCTTCTCTGAAATCTGCCATTTTCTAGGTAGCACATGCAGCATTCCCTTCAGAAGTGCCTGTAGCACAATCAAGCTCATATCATTCAGATGCATTTAACAATTCTCTGATGAAGTTACCCTTTCTGGTTTCTTTCAGAAACCACTGCAGGCACTGTAATTATAGCTCTATACACCTAAAATCTTGCTTTAAATTCAGTTTCTTAGAAAAAAAAAATCTCTTTTGAATCATAATTACTCTCTAAATTATTTCCTTTAAACAAGGGTAGAATCTTTAAATACTTTATTATGAGGACAGATGTGTTGTTCCCTTCCTTCAGTTCATTATGCATCTGCTTTACCACAAAATGCCTTAAAATTGTGCAGATAAATTAATGGAATCACAGGTGCATGCCAATTTCAGGAATATAGCAAGAACTGCAGAACAATCTGCCAAATGCACTTCGGTGCAGAAAGGGCGACACATGCCCTGTGTATTTATGAAAGACAGCTGTTGCTTCCCTAATAATAACCTATGTAGATACTTAGGTTTGGGTACTACATAGTCATTTGCCTTACAGTATGTGATGTCTATGACTACGAGAATTCCACAAATGAACAAAGAGCATCTTGTCTACATCACGACAGGTCAGCCTTTTGAGAGGCCACACTCATGCTGATGTAAAAAAGCATCTGACCTAGAAGTTACAGATAGCAGCCTAATGGAATTCAACCAAAGCAAATAGAAAGCTTCTGCCCTTGGGATGGAATAAACCCATGGAGCAGTGCAAGCTGGGGCATAACTGGCCAGACAAAGAACTATGGTCAACAGAACAGAACGTGATTCAACAATCTGCCCATGGAGGCATATTACAGCCTAGGCTGTGTAGTGAAAGAGTAGCCAGCTGCTGGAAGGAAATGACTACTTCCTCTACAGAGCACTGGTGAGGCTGCATCTGTATCTGTAACTGGTGCGAGGGCCCCCCATAAAAAAGTGAAGCCAATGCTGGCACAAGTCCAGAGTAGGGCCACTAAACATGATCTGGGGGTGGGAGCACATGATGTACAAGGATAGGCTGAGGGAACCATGTCTGTTCAATCTGGAGAAGAAAAGGTGAGATGGATGGTGTCAGGTTGCAGTCATCCATTGCCTAAATGGGAAAGTTACAGAGAAGACTAAGTTTCTCAGAGTCAACAAGCACAAGCTGCAACAGAGTTCCCACTGGACTTAGTGAAAAGCTTCTTCCTCATGAGAGTAGTGCAGCCCTGGAATCAGGCTCATGTCAGGAAGTCTCCATCCTCACAAGTTTTCCAAACTTACCTGCACAAAGCACTCAGCAACCTGATGAGTGTGTCCTGCTTGGAGCAGGGCATTGGACTAGACACCTCCTGAAGTCCATTCTCAAACAGATTCTCTCTAGAAGTCTATTATTAATCTTTACCATTTGTATATTTTCAGAAACCACTAAGTAGAGCTTCTAGTTCAACTACAATTTCGATTTGAAACATTTGTAAAAATCTACTATTAAAGAAAAAAGACCAAAAAAGAATCAAAGAAACCTGTGAAATTAAATTTCAAGGACTCCTAAGTAGAACTTTCCTGAAATTGAAAATGTGGGGTTTGTGCAATTATTTCACAAGAAAGCACAATAAAATCCACCTCCATTTCAAGCTAGGCACAAAACAATATTAAGGGCAAGACCTGCAATGGCAACAAGTTTTGACACCTGAGATGTTAAAGAAAGTGAGAAGTCAATCGAATGTGATGGCAGACACTACAAGGTGACAAGGTGCAGGCTGCATGGCAGATTGCTCACCTCCTGCTTTTTGGATCTGCCCTTTTTGAACCAGCCAGCAGGGATGACATCACCTTGCAACTGTCGGCAGAGAAATTTTGCAGTTAATGGGTATAGGACTTGGACAAGCTGTTGTCCTGCATGCATGCCTATCCCAGTCTGACACAAGAGCTGAAGAACCAGCTACCAGCTACTAGGCAGAGGAGCAACTACTGACACCTGGAAGCAGGGAAGCTGGTACTTCCCTGTGCACTTCTGCATTTTAGAATAATAAAGTCTTCTTTTTTTAACTTTTTTTTTATTTTATTGGTGCCATCTGCGAATTGTCAGCTTAGACCTGGGAAAGCAAAATCTGATTGCATGGAGAAAGGATTAAAAATCTTGAGCATCATGAGCTTGCCAGGCAAATAGAGTGGAGACCATCTCCATCAATAAGCTGAAGCCATGGCCAGCTGACAACCAGTTCTTTTGGGGTAAGTAACCCATTCCATTCACCACTTCAGCTCCTTTTGGACCAGTGTTCTGACTTGGCAGTCAGGGCTTCAGGCCATTTCCTTACAAACAAGTGGATATTTCTGCTGCTGTTTTTTTCCTTTCATTGCAAAGCAGCTGAAGTATGCCATGAACTAACTGTTCTGTGACCATATTGTTTCACCAAAGTACCGTCTATTGCTCATAGTGATGCTGCACAAGGCACCTCCAGCAGCCCTATTTCTTATCAAGAGAAGAATCTTGTGAATTTCTCTTCCTTTGATAAAACACGTTTGAAGAGTAAGCTGCAGCCACAGAGAACTCCCCACCAGGTAACACATCTCATTAATGTATGCAATCTTTAATGCAACTCAAACAAATGCTGGACATCACTCATTATCATAACAAAAAGAATCTTTTGATCAAGAAGTCTATGAAATACTGCTAATGGAATTCACCCCAGTAACAAAATCACTTACTTGTAAAAAGCAGTATAAGTAATAATATGTTATGTAATTTTGGAGCTGCTGGTGCATATTGCTGGCAGCTAGTATGCACCTCTTACACCTCTTACTTTTCCTGGTAATTGCTCAATGAATTTTTCATGAAGAATATAGGGCAACACTTTCCTTTCATGATAGATGACTTAAAAACCCTTGTGTACAAAACTGATATGACTGGAGGTAGAAGGGTCTCCCTCGTACCTCATAAACAGTAGTATGCAATCCACATACAGTTGCATTTTGAGGATCAACTCCATCACTGTTTACTGATATTTCTACCTTATTTCATGGCAAAGGGGTGTCACCCACATCCTTTTTTTCAGGCAGTTTGCATTACAGTTTTTAAGGGGCGTAGTCCTGCAATGTTAAAATTAATAACAAAGCAAACTGACTTGTGGGGTAGAAGGATTAGGGTCAATGAATGAGGGACCTCTCCCTGCATTCACTGAATCATAATTTTATCATCACAGCCTTCTGTGACATTTGGTTTGTTTAGCCATTGAAAGCTGACTGCCTAAGACTAATAAACACCTTTGTTGGTGACATAGACAGTGAGGGATTCTGTGCACTGTCAGCAAGTTTGCTGATGACACCAAGCTGTGTGGGGCTGGTGACACATTGGAGGGAAGGGATGCCATGCAGAGCGACCTGGACAGGCTTAAGAGGTGGGCCTGAGCCAACCTCATGAAGTTCTACAAGGCCAAGTGCAAGGTCTTGCACATGGGTTGGGGCAATCCCAAGCATGAATACAGGCTGGGCAGACAATAGATTGAGAGCAGCCCTAAAGTGAAGGACTTGGGGGTGCTGGTGGATGAGAAGCTCAACACGATCCAGCAATGTGTGCTCATAGCCCAGAAAGCCAACTGCATCCTGGGCTGCATCAAAAGAAGCATGGCCAGCAGGTCAAGGAAGGTGTTTCTGCTCCTCTGCTCTGC
>VZSZ01006742.1:2313-31525 GCA_013398815.1 Ibidorhyncha struthersii | reverse complement strand
ACGGGAAAGCTGGGGAGGGACTTTTTACAAGGGCATGTAGTGATAGGAGGAGGAGGAATGGCTTCAAACTGGAAGAGGGTAGATTTAGAATAGATATTAGGAAAAAAATTTTCACTATTAGGGTGGTGAGACACTGGAACAAATTGCCCAGAGAAGCTGTGGATGCACAGTCCCTGGAGGTGTTTTAAGACCAGATTGGATAGGGCTTTGAGCAACCGAGTCTAGTGGAAGTTGTCCCTGCCCATGGCAGGGATGTTGGAACTAGATTACCTTTAAGGTCCCTTCCAACCTAAACCATTCTATAATTCTATTCTACAGTTCTATGATAAACCTGGAGATTTTATTTGCACATAGCTTTGCTGTTAAAACCAACTGCTAACCAGGATCTTTGTGGAAGATCCCAGATGATTTAACTGCCAACTGGCCATTTGCAGATGATGGTATCTTAATTCAGTTATCAGTAATCTTCAGTCATCTTCATTCTCAGCTATCTCCTCTAATTATTCAGTGACATCTGTTCAGCCTTCAGTCAAGCACTAGCTCCCATTTTCTTTTCAAGGCAGTATGTTGGAAAACTTGGATGAAATGGATGGCTGTCTAACCTAGCATTTTGACAGTTGAAAAGCAGTTATTTCTCACCTCCATACCTCATGTGCTACCTCCTTTGTATCTTCTTCCCTTCAGCAAATGTGGTGTTTCTTCACCTTTTAGAGTGAAAGTCAAAACTTAGTTTCCCTTTTGCAGGTCGTCCTCTTAGTAGTGTTTTGTGGCTGGTTTGAAATGGAGATGGATTTTATTGTGGTTTGTTGTGAAATAATTCCACAGAAATCACATCCCAATTTATTTCTTCCCATGTATTTCTATGGGTTTTTTTTGTTCTCCTAAAAAAACCAGCATTACTTTCATTAAGTAAAACCCAGTCTGAATGGAGAGCCCTCAGAAATAGATTTCAGAGGTCATTTTGTATGAAGGCTAAGGAATAGCAGAGGTGGCAAATGGGAGCAGTGTAAAATTGACCTCAAAGCTCTGCAATGTCAAGCATGCAAATTTTATGTTCACAAAGGATAAGAACGGAGAGGCAAGAATGTTCAGTCAGTGAACCGATTTTACTGATTGCTATTGTTTGCAGACAATAGTTATCACTACGTTGGTAATGATGGGCTGGGTTCTAATTTCTACCCCAGCTACTTTTCTGGATGTCCAGAACTCTTTAAATTGAGCATTATTCCAGGCTTACTGGTGGATGAAAACAAAGTTATATTTTCAAATACTTTCCTCCTTCACTCCCTTGTTCCTCCTTTTTGTTTTCAAAAATTACATTGTGAATCTGTTATCCGCCTTCCTTGTTCCAAGTAAACCGAGCTGTCACTAGTTGCAGCCAGAAATATCAAACCAAGCATTTCTCATCTTCTAGAATGGAAAACAAATTAAGTTGAAAGAAAGTCAGCTTAGCACTTTGAAACCATGCCCTTGATATAAGCAATTCCAGGTGTATAGGATTTGAAACACTATGGATCCTTCTGTGTTGCTTCTCCTTCCCCATTTGGTCCTGAAGTCTGTCTTAGTGTCCCCTCTTCTAGTATGCCTGGAGTCATAGATAATCAGTGCCTACTAGGAACTGGCAAGGGCAGAACGCATCTACACTTGTTTAACCACACTATTGCTGCTAGACCAGTGACTAGGATTACATGGAAAGGATTACAGGTTCAGAAAGTAACTTGGAAGTTGTACTCCTCCCTTTTCCTCTCCTCCAAATCCTCACAATATAAGTTCTGATTTTATGCAGAGAGATTACTGAAATTTCAGGTAGTGATGAGGAAAAAACCTCATGGTTCAACTCATTGTAAATCAGTTTCTGCTTAGTTTTCTAAGCACTGTGGAGTCTACCTGAACAAAGACAAGCAGAACATGTGCCTGATAGTGAGTAGTCCTGTTTTTGGAATACCAGTTTCTCAGCTCTTTCAAGAGCAATAACTATGAGAACCTGATATGCCCAAAGTTTTCAAAGATTAGAACCTAAATGGCAATCCCAATTCACATATATAAGCACTGATGAAAGTCAGTGCCTTGAAGAGATGAGACACACACCTTTTACAAGAGAAGATGCTTGGACCTGACCTAAGTCATGTAATATTGTTACTATGTGAATTCTGAATGTCACTATAGTTTCTCAAATGTTGCAATAATTCTTTCCCAAGTTTTTGTTCAACCGAGGGGAAAGCAGTGACAGACAATATTCACTCCTTGCTTTATTTATTGCAACCATTCCCATGTGTTTCAAATACAGAGCAGGAGAATTCCTAGTTGCTGATCCCTGCACCAATTTGCTTTGGAACTCTCAAGCATGGATGTTTACGCAGACACAACATTTGATATGTGACTGATAGTCACACCTTGCTTAAAATGTTTGGCAACCCAACCATAAACCAAGTGACTTTGAATTATAACTTTGCCATACATTTTCCCTCAGTTTTCACAACCCAGTGAGGATGGGAAAGGAATTGTGCTGACAGCTCATCAGACTGTGCTTTTATTAATCTTATGCCTGAAGTGTGATACAAGAATGTTCAAGAAATATTAATTAGATATTAAACCTAGTATTTTTTGCAGAAAATTATAATGGCTTTGAAACATCATTCATGTTCACAATCAGAAAAATTGGCCAAGCCTCCTGAACACTTTTTGCTGAAGAAAGTGCTGTTTTGTCAAAACAGTTTTTCTGCATTCATTTTGATGAAATGTCACTTGGACAAGGAAAGAAGCAACAACTTTGCAGTAACATCAGGAAAAAACATTCTAGCCATGTATGTAACACATGTTGTGTTGTTTTATTTTTCCATTCTGAAATGCCTTTCCATTTCAAAATTTTATTTTATATTACATACTGTCATTTTGAACAAAATCTATAATGTTTCATGCCAACCTACAGCAACATTGAAATAAATTAAAATCTCCTCTGAACAAGAAAAACTCCCTTTTTCCCGAGATGAGTTATTACTTTGAAAAATCCTATACTGGAGACTTTCAGAGGCTGACCTGTTCATTGCTTTTCCTGTCTCAGCTCTGCTTTTTCAAGCACAGAATGCACAACACTGTCATTCTATATCTGACAGCCACTGTCTCCACGGTTAGAATAAACAATGTCTCTTCCCCTACTAGCAAGGGCTAGCAGTGTCCATTTGCAACAGCCTCCGACACATAAAGACCACTCTATTAAGCCCAGGCTCCGTTCTCTATAACCAAATCCCATCTACTGCTTTGAAGGTGGTAAGGATGTTTAGCTTGTTGGAGTTCTGTAGAAGTGACAGAATTCATGCTGTCTGCTAACAGTCAGGTCCTATCATCACCGTTTAGGCCACCAGCAGACTAGTAATACACTTTTAAATACTTTTATTCAACTGCTGATTTAGGGAGCCATACAAAGTCTTGCTACCTCTTTATAAATTGCATTGACAGAAAGAAACTTGTACTTCTCTACAATATCGCAACAAATTACTTTCCAATAATGTATTACATGTTTCAAATCAATGAAAAGGTAAAAAGTCCAGCATTAATCCAAAACCCAGAACTACCCAAAATCTATGTTCTCAACTTTGGAAAACAGGACCTCTTCTACAGATCAGTCCTGCATTTTCATGATGACAAAAAACTTTACTTGCAGTCCCCTTTGCTATTTAGGGAAAACGACATGCCTGTTCATGAGTCCACAGGATCATGATGACATTAGACATCATCCTCTCTGAGTTCAGGTCTGTTCTCCCTCCTGTGGCAATGACTGTGCAGAAATTATCTGACAGAGCAGAACGTAAAGCCCATTACTGTTTTTACTCACAGTTTGCACATCTAGCTAACTTGTGAAATAATCCTAATCTAAAATTGAGAATAGCCACTTTTCCTGAAATTGAAAGGTGAGTCAGGAAACGAAGTGGTGCAGGTACGGTGCATGCTGCTGCAAACAGCCTTGGGAAGGGGAAATCCTGACTGAAAGAATTAGCTATTAGACCCCAGCGTGTGGCTGGTCTTCACTGAGTAAGATTGAAACATAATACCCTATACCGAGATGTTGTTCTATTGTTACATTAGGAAAGCAACTCTATGAGTTTGATGTGCAATGAAGTCATTGCTGGACATCTAAAACATGCTTATAAGTGAGACATGGCTCTTCTCTTCCCTTTGCACATCTACTTCCACTTCTTTTACCAGCATGCTTGCTAGTAGAGAACAGACATAATGTAAGGATCTTGCAACTAGGCATTTCAATGCCAGTCAGAAACTGGGAGCCCTGGTTCACAACACAGTTACTAGGAGTATAGATCTCCAGTTTTTACCCAGCCTTATGCAATTAAAACTGTGTTTAAGGAAAGAGTGGGAGGGTATGAGTGAGGCAAATACCTACAATCCTGCAGGAATATAGAGAAGAGGAAACACAAGGAACGATGCAGGGCTGCTGGAGGAGGTAGAAGAGAATGCACAGCTGCTCTCAGGCCTTCAGGATCATTTTCTTCTAGGAAGGTAGAACATATTCATTCCCTCTTCTGCTACAGAGAATTTAAACAATGCTGACAAGGGGCCCCAGCTCTCTGGATCACAATCCACAGAAAGATGCTTTTTGCCTCAAATGCTTGTCATCAACAATAACAATTCCTTGTTTCTAACTGAGGTAAGCAACACATGAATCGTACATCATAAAAACTTTTTTTGATGGTCCCAGAGGTAGCCAATTTACATGCAATTTATTTCCCCTGGGTAAACTATGGCATTTCAAATAACAGACATTGACACAAGCAACCTAAACTACCCTGATGAATGCTTTAGATACAGGTGCATTTTAATTTGGTAACAAAGCAACTTCGATGTTTGTTTTATACATTTGGAGCAGTGATTTTTGGAGTTTGAACCAGACAAACAACTTGTGCAAGTTCCCTGCGCAAGTTAAGCCTGTCTGGGCCTCTCAAAGTCTGCAGAAGGCAGAAAGCTTTTCCTGCTATTGGAAAAGATTATTTCAGAGATGCCTTCATTGTGCAATATTCAGTTATATTAAATGAAATTGAGCAAGCACTACCATCTTTTCAAATACAGGTAATATTTGTGTAGATTCTTATTGCCAGACATTGCTGTGTTTTGGGAAACCTAAAGTTAGTCTTTTGTAACTAGAGAAAAGAAAATCATAAACCCCAAAAACTAGAGTAAGAGCTTTTGTGTCTTTTTTTTTTGTTTGTGTGTTTTTAAAAAAAGCTTGCTACATGAAGCTAAAGAATAGACTTTAAATCGCTGACACTTAATCTCAATACAAAATCAGGGTGTCATTCTTCCTTTTTCCCTGTATGTA
Source organism: Ibidorhyncha struthersii (assembly GCA_013398815.1). Taxonomy (NCBI): domain Eukaryota; kingdom Metazoa; phylum Chordata; class Aves; order Charadriiformes; family Charadriidae; genus Ibidorhyncha; species Ibidorhyncha struthersii. The sequence continues at coordinate 26,196 of VZSZ01006742.1, read as the reverse complement.
TGGTATTTAACTGAAGAAAATGCTGACTCACATGTGCTGATGAAGGTCCCTGAGAAGCACCGAGATACCTAGAAAACAATGGTGAATATGAATGCCTGGAGGATGTGTGCAACATTTACACAGGAATAAATGCTGCAATTTTTGCATGAGAATGATCTTGGAGACACAAAGCTACACAGTTACCAGAGTGTACCTCACCTCACAAAGCAATTATACATGCCGCTGACCTACAGATCAGCTGCTTTCCCATTTCCATGACTAAGTAGAATCATTTCGGCCTAAACAATAACAATAACAAAGAAAACACAGGGTCATCGATCAAGCAATGCAACCACAGATGACACAAAATAACTCATTAGATTTCAGTATCAACCCAATCAGATATTGGAACTGTTGCTTTAATGAACCAAAATGGAAAAAGGTAGTCCTCCTACATACTGAAACACAAGTGCCTTTGGCTCCTGTAGCACTCAGGCAGGTTTGGAATTGCACTTAGAAAAGTCAGTTTCAGCTGTCTAATTTTGTCCAATTGTAACCAGCATTCTATCAACCAGCATTCTCGACAACTTACTTCCACAGGGTGATTTTTTTTTTTTTTAAACCTAAATTAAACCCCTATCTTTCTACTCTTTAAAGGAATTGATTTATGCAGTTACACAACGAAGACCATTTTATTTTTTGTCCCAGAATGTGCCAACAATTTTTGGACATTTTGCACTGACAGCACTAGTAGTACAGTGCTAGAAACTTAATATTGGAGTTCACTGCCTTTTTCCAGTCAACCTTCACATATATAAACAAATCATCCACTTTCACAGCACAGTTTACTCTCAACACAGATTAAAGAATTTGCCAGGAGATGACAATTTACATTGAAATGCTCCACAAAAAACCAGGGAGAACTGTGAGTTCATTTCTGTGTATGTGTGTGGGTTTATGTAAATTCAACTTTTCCTCATTTTTTTCCCTAGACATTATCTCTCCCTCACAGATACTTCAGTACATGTGCCCCTTTATTTCACGTAGTCACTCATGTGGGTATACAGATATTCTGCCTGCTCCTTATCTATAACAGGCAAAGATATATCTGTCAACTATCCCATTTTCTTTAAGACCCAGCTGGAGACTATCTTTTCATATTTCATGGATTGTGGATCGTCCATAAAACCACCATAGTGCTTCTGTTACTGTTGCTGATCCACTATTTGATACCAGGGAGATCAACACCTCTCTGTCCTCACCCTCCTGCTCATACAACATACCTGTGCCACATCTGGCTTCTGGAGCCCTCTGGTCATGCTTGCCTACATATTATGATGGTAAAGAAGCAAAAGCATCAGCCCAAGGATACAACAGAAACAGCAGGCTTCATCAGTTTTTGGGGGGAGGGGGAGAGAGCAGACCCCACCCCCCAAAAACCCCATGAAACAGGGGGCTTGAACTCACTAGTTTTCCCACCAGTGAGTTTAGCATGTCTTCTGCTCACAAATCGGTGTGGAAAGCTCATATACTGCACAAAACAGTGCAAAAGCAACATATTTGCTGTTTTTAAACACAGCTTCTCAGGCCTGCCACACTCGTACCAGCTAAACCCATTAAAAAAAAAAACAAACTACAGCTAGGATGCTCAGCCTAATGGGAGAATGCAGGCTGCAGACAGCTGAGTGCTTTTGAGAACACATTAATTAACAATTGAAAGGTGACCATAGTAATTTGAAAATATTTTATTAAGGCTTCTGCAGCCAGTCATAATTTTTAATCAATGTGTCTAAACAGTGAAGCAATCTCTCCTCAAATTTATTACACTTAAAGAAAGTAACAGCAAGGCATCACACTTGATCAGATAACCAAGAACAAATTCAATAATCACTTTAGGACTCTAGTTCAACACACTGTCAGAGCAAGCCTGGACGGCTCATTGCTGTAGCTTCAGCTTAATTTTCAGCGCTGCTTTTCCATGTTCAAAGTACGGTCACAGCAGAGACCATAGATAGAGGTGGGGAAGCTAAGAGATGTTATGGTTGAAATCCAGTAAATCTTTTTATTTCAGATGTTCCTATGAAGCCTTTGTTCTCTTTGTCTCTCTTGCTTCTGGCAAGGAGTGAAGCCAAGGATGAGCTCTTGTGAATCACAGGTGACTTACTATTTGAACAGACACATCAGCTCAAGGACATACAATAGCAGCAGTGCTCCCAAACCTCAGCCCCCTCCCTTTAGTTCCAACAAGCCAACAGAAGGAGCTAGGTGCTTTAATAGAAATGAAACAGAACTGAAACGAGTTTGTCCCAGGCGAAGGGTTTTAGGACAACCTTGATCCATAGGGCTTTCACAGCACTGTGCAACAGCCCATGGGGAACACTATGCCTCTAGTTTCCATTGCACCAGTGTATCACCTGACACTGACAAAAAGCAGCAAGCATGCAGGTGACATGGGCAAGACAGGCTTCAAGTAGAGAGGGAACTGGAAATAGCTAAGGATAATAGCCCTTCAGTTCTGTGAAAGACTAAAAGCTCCTGCTGCTCTTATGCCTCTCCAGACTGCTTAAGATCTGCTGTGTGGCACAGAGTGGTCTCTGACTAAGTAGTGTGGACAGCCTGAGGATAGGCATGCTTGGGCCTACTATCATTTGGAGTGGATCAGGCTGCACAGCACTTTGTCTAGAAATCTCTAGGGTCCCATGGGGTATCAGGCAGCCATGAGGCATTGCTGAGATCATTCTGGCATTTCAGTTCACAAGGTCAGAGCTATACGTTTTTTGAATTAATGCAGTGAAGAGGTGGTCTAAGTTATGAGATGAAAGCATAAGGGAAGTGTCTGAATATGCAAAGCCTGCTGGGGTAGACTTGAACGGTAGCCATGGGGCACAAGGAGCCTTACTGGCTGTGGTAAGTACCTATTATGCCTGTGGACCTCGCAGCAAGCCAAACTGAGATTCGCGGATCCATTCTGGGAGATATATCTATAGCTAGCAATAAAGGTCCCAGTCCTTCCTGCAAAACATAGCACCACGGGTCTGGCAATCATGACACCCCTTAATTTTCAAGGTAAGGAAAATGCACTGACAAGAACAGAGAATAAATAGTAAGGTGTGGAGAGGAAAATTTTATCCAGCAAGCAGCTTATGCATTAAAAAAAAATCAAATAGAAGTTATTGTAATTGTATGAGAAGCATGGACACTCCCACAGTTTTTGGGAAACGGGGGCAGTATACATCTAATCAAAAGGCCTCTAAGAAACAGATATCAAACGCCTGGCAGCCACTCCCACAGAACACAATGCCTAGAACAGAATCATGAAATGTGGGGCTTAAGGCTGTCGCCTATGTTCCCTACAACTCTTATCACCAGCTTCAATTTGCATAGCAGTGAATTTGGTGAAATCATGGCAGGAAACAGTTAAAACTACAGTCAGCTTCAAAGCCAGTAGTTGCGTATTAGTATATGCCTGCACTCTCTAACATTAGTGTCACAGAATGCTTCCTGAGACGTCATTCCATGGAAACATAGACCATACAGCATGTGCTAAGCAGGGACACTGTACAGACTGTATTAGAGCAGGATGCACTACAAGGACCTAGGGCAAGTTTCAGAAGACGCGAGCAGCATAGTCCAACCAGCATGGGAATTCAGGAATTACAGAGAAGCACTGCTCATTTTTTCCACTGAAGCTTCTACCAAATACAGAGAACCATATCCTAACGTAGTTATTATATGTTAATGAAACCTCTGACAAGGTTGCAAGTTTGTAACAAGAGTAAATTACATTTGGCTGGTCAGACCTACTTTTGTGCTACAGCTTTGTTAACAAGTATCCCCCCAAGTGTGTCTTTATAGTGTGCTACTAGATGCTCTGCAGCCATTGCTTTTCATTTCACACATCATAAATCCGCCAGTAAAATAAAACATAAGTTTAATGCTGAAAAGATCTGTTCCAAACATCATTTGACTATGTACATTTAACAGCAATCTTCAAAAGCCCCCATATTTTGTATGTATCTCTCACCCATCTCAAGCACCCCCGAGTCTGCACCTCAACGGAAAAGTGAGCAAAGCCTGGTTTTATACCATCCTATGATGCCAGTCCTGATGCTAGCCCCATGTTGCAAGGGGGACACTGGACTGGTACAGCAACACATGGTAAGGTTCTGTGCAGCAGTTGTAAGACAAGTGCATGATTACAAAGACCCATTTATTTGATTGGCATTATCAAAAACACTGCAATGAGACACCTACACACAACCACAACCACACTTATGCCAGCAGCCCAATAACTGCATCTCCTTTATGATTTTTTCAAAAGTGACGTCCAGTTGCATATCCTACTCATACCCTAGTGATCACAATGGAAATTAACTCCCTACCAGTAACATCAGCCATCAATTTAAGTCTACAGATGAACATTTCAGGGGCTCTTTTCTGTAAATAGAAGTAATTTCACTTCCAGCAGTGGCATCACCACCATGAACTAGGCTATACACATTCTCAGTACAGTCTGAGGATGGGATGGCTGGTTGCCATTGTGTCTCTGGTTAACTGCCAACCACTCCATGCACACCTTGTCTGAGCACTTTTGTGCTCAAAGTCATACATCTGTCCTGGTGAAAATGAAGGACAAAATAATGTGTTATATAAATGTCACTCAAAGATGGAGCACTGGGACGAGTACGAAACCACCTGAACACTGACTGCACCAGTGACAGACTTAGCCGATTCACTGGAGTCAACAAAACTATAAAAGAACACACAGGCTTGAAATCTCTCTTACACAGGGGAAGGCATAGGACTGCTTAAGCTAGAAAACCATTCAGACACAAAGTACATCAGGAATAGAATCACAGAATGACAGAATAGTCTGGGTTGGAAGGCACCTTTAAAGGCCATCTAGTCCAACCCCTCTGCAATGAGCAGGGACATCTTCAACTAGATGAGGTTGCTCAGAGCCCCGTCCAACCTGACCTTGAAAGTTTCCAGGGATGGGGCATCTACCATCTCTGTGGGCAACCTCTCCCAGGGTTTAACCACTCTCAGCAGAAAATATTTCTTCCTTATAACTAGTCTGAATCTACCCTCCTTTAGTTTAAAACCATTACCCCTTGTCCTATTGCAACAGAACCTACTAAAAAGTCTGTCCTCATCTTTCTTATAAGTCCCCTTTAAGTATTGAAAAGCCACAATAAGGTGTCCCCACAGCCTTCTCTTCTCCAGGCTGAACAACCCCAATTCTTTCAGCCTTTCCTCATAGGAGAGGTGTTCCATCTCTCTGATCATCTTCGCGGCCTTCCTCTGGACCCACTCCAACAGGTCCATGTCCTTCCTGTGCTGAGGACCCCAGACCCCACTCCAGGTGGGGTCTCACCACAGTGGAGTAGAGAGGCAGAATCACTTCTCTTGACCTGCTGGCCGTGCTTCTGCTGCTGCAGCCCAGGATACAGTTGGCTTGCTGGGCTGTGAGCACACATTGCTAGGTCATGTCCAGTTTCTCATCCACCAGTCTTTCTCCACAGGGCTGCTCTCAATTCCTCCATCCCACAGCCTGTATTCATACTGGGGGTTGCTGTGATCCAGGTGCAGGACCCTGCACTTTGCCTTGTTGAACCTCATGATGTTCATTCACATGGGCCTGCTTCTTGAGCTTGACTAGGTCCCTCTGAATGGCATACCGTCCCTCAGGTGTGTCAGCTGCACCACTCAGCTTGGTGTCATCTGCAAACTTGCTGAGGGTGCACTCAATCCCACTGTCTAAGTCACTGATGAAGATATATTACACAGTACTGGTCCCAATATGGCTCCCTGAGGGACTCCACTCATCACTGATCTCCATCTGTACATTGAGCCATTGACCACTCCTCTCTGGACGTGGTCATCCAGCCAATTCCTTATCCGTCAAACAATCCATCCATCAAATCCTTATATTTCCAATTTAGAGAGAAGGACGTTGGAGGGAACTGTGTCAAAGGCCTTACAGAAGTCCAGATAGATGACATCCATAGCTTTTCTCTTGTCCACTTGTCACTCTATCATAGAAGGCCACTAGGTTGGTCAGGAAAGATTTGCCCTTGGTGAAGCCACGCTGGCTGTCTTGTATCACCTCCCTGTCCTCCATGTGACTTAGGAGGCATGCTTTTAGGAGGATCTCTTCCATGATCTTTCCAGGCACAGAGGTGAGGCTGACAGGTTGTAGTTCCCAGAGTCCTTCCTTCTACCCTTTTTAAAAAATGAGTGCAATGCTTCCCTTCTTCCAGTCATCAGGGACTTCACCTGACAGTCATGACTTTTCAAATATCATGGACAGTGGCTTGGTAACTACATTAGCCATCTGGGATGCATCTCATCAGGTCCCATAGACTTCTGTGTGTTCAGGTTCCTCGGGTGGTCATGAGCCTGATCGTCTCTTACAGTGGGAGGGACCATCCATTCAAGAGGTGAGGCGAGAGAGGTTGCCATGAAGACTGAGGCAAAAAAGTTGCCGAGTACCTCAGCCTTCTCCTCATGTGCTGCTATCCGTTTGGTCATGTTCATCAGGGAGGGTACACTTTCTTTGACCTTTCTTTTCTGGCTGACATACCTATAGAAGCCCTTATTATTCATTGCGTCCCTTGCCAAGTGCAGATCCAGCCCTGCCTTGGCTTTCCTGACGCTATCCCTACACAACTGGTCAGCATCCCTATACTCCTCCCAGCATACCCATCCCTGCTTCCACTGCCTGTAAATTTCCTTCTTGCCCTTTAGTGTAACCACCAGATCTCAACTCACCCATCCTGGTCTCTTGCCTTCCTTTCCTGATTTCTTACACCTGGGGATCGAGAGCTCTTGCACTCTATGAAAAACATCCTTAAAGATCTGCCAGCTGTGTTCTGCTCCCTTGTCCCTGAAGCCAGTTTCCCAGGAGGTCCTATTGAAAAACTTGTCAAACAGCTCAAACTTTGCTTTCCTAAAATTCAGGGTCCTGACTTTACTCTTCGCCTGACCCATACCCGCCAGGACTGCAAACTCCACCAGTGCATGATCACTGCAGCCCAGGCTGCCTCCAGTCTTGATGTCACCAATGAGCTCGCTTGCATTGGTGACCATCAGGTCCAGTATTACATTCCCTCTGGCAGAGCTGTCTATTACCTGGCTTAAGAAGTTATCCTCAATGCACTCCATCTCCTGGATTGCCTACAGCTCACCGTGCTACTTTTCCAGATGTCAGGGTGGCTGAAGTCCCCCAGCAGGTTGAGAGCCTGTGAGCACAATGCCTCCTGTAGCTGGAGTTAGAAGGCTTTGTTAATAGGGTCCCCTTGATTGGGTGGCCTGTAGTAGACACCAACCACAAGGTTCCTTTTGTTGCCTCAGTCTCTAACTCTTAGCCATAAGCTTTCAACCTGCTCGTGGCTATTCTTCACAGAGAGGTCTTCACAATCTATCCATTTTTTGATGTAGAGGGCAACAACTCCACCCTTCCTTCCTTGCCTGTCCCTTCTGAACAGCCTGTAGCTATCAATAGCCGCATGCCAGTCATGGGATTTGTCCCACCAAGTTTTAGTAACAGCAACTAGGTCGTAGCTTTCTAGCAGCACGGTGGCTTCTAACGTCTACTGTTTGCTGCATGCATTGGTGTAGACGCACTTCAGCTGTGTTACATCCTTAGAGGAAAACACCATAATTTCTTTGAGGTATTTCATTGGTGTTCCCCTGTTGAATTCTATTGCCTCAGGACCCCCTGGCTTATCTCTGTAAGACTTGAAGTGTGCTCCAGTGTACCCAGCATGTCTCAAAACAATAGGCTGAGGGCAGCAGAGACAGCAGATCCCTAAGAGGTGGGTCTGTCCAGCACATCAGACACTCTGTTCCCCTCAGAAGGGAGTAACCTACAACTATAACCCATCTTTTCTTCCTCATCAAGGTGGTCGTGATAGCTGCAGGTAGGCCTTTTTGACCTTGGCAATACCACTGGTATAGATGAACCATCATCCACATCATCCAGTGACTGACCTTCCACATCCAGAACTTCATACCTGTTGTACAGAGGCACTTGGGAAGCTGAGGTAGGCAAGAAGGGGGTTTGTCTGCTGCCCCAAGCAGGCACTTCCCTCTGTTCACTCCTTTCCTTTAAGCTACTGCCTTCTGCCTGGTAGAGGGAGGATACAGGATCCTCTTGATCCCTTTTTTTTTTTCTGGTGGCTGTTCCTGTTTCTGTCTCAAGGAGGGCAGAGCATGGTTCCACCAATCTATCTCTTTCTCAAACCCTTGATGCTCTTTAACATTTATACTTCCCCTCACAGCTCTGCCACCAGGCTGATTGTCAGCTTGGCCACACCTCAGTTGTTCTCACTACTGCCATCCATTACTAGTGAAAGGCTCTGGCAGGTTCTGCATTCACATTTCAACAAAAGATGAAGAAGCAGGAGGTCTTGCAAGTCAAATAGTAATGAGGAATAGTAAATGAGGAATAGTAAAGATTGCACAGCAGTGAAATGAATGAAAAGATGTTTGGCTGACCTCAAGGTAAGCATGCATAGATGCAAAATAACCACATCACAGACTGATCAGATGCCTCTAGGCAAGGGAATCAGAACGCAAAATAGTATCATGTGTTTGGCACTTTGAAGGGCTAGCTTCCCACAGCTAAAAGTAGTCATAAACCAGGTTGATTGTGAGAGAATATTTCAACCAAGGATCATCAGTGAAAGCTGAGAACTGTCCAATAACTGAGCTTAAGGAACAAGATCTCCAATTACCAAAACTCTTCAAAATCTTACTTTGACTGGAAAACCATCTTCATTAAGGAGAGGATTAGAAAACAACAATGAAATTCAATGTCCTAAACAGGGGGAGAAGGCAAAGAGAGCCTTATGGCAGTGAGTAAAAATCAGATGTAAACAACAGCATCAAACATAACTTTGTCAGTAGTTTGCAGATTGTAATGGTAAGTGAGATGGAAACTAAATAGAAGCAGGTCTAGCAAAGGAAGCAGGTTTGCATGATAACCTAAGTGTGGCTAAATGACACGATCCTTATGCAGCTAGATGCTTTGAGAGAAAACACTGATTACATTTGCAGGATGTCAGGAGACCTCCTGGAAAAAAAGAAAATTGATCACCAGCTAATGGACAGGACATGAATTCTAATTGCAATACCATGGTCTCAAGAGGATTACATGAGCTTTGGAGGGGCCACAGGAGAAAAATCATCATCACAGGTAGCTGGTATACAGAATTAATAGACTGCATCAAGAGGTCAGATTCAGCACTTGTTTTGACAAATGTATGGCAGAAGAGCTGAAGAGTAGTGAAACTCTTTATGGTCCAGAAAACACAGATTGGAGGAGATCAGTCATTTAGCTACCTTGTCATAAAGCCAGTTATGGGGACACTTAAAACAAGTACCACCAGGATTTAGAAAACTTTGGAATACAACATGCAAAGGCACTACAACACACAAATGGACATTAAGGGCCTTCACTCAAATGTCCAAAATTGCAAAATATAAATTTAACTGTCACCCTTTCCTCTTGAAGTTGTGTTCCAGTTGAGTAACAAAAATCACTGTGCTGATGCAAGAATTTAGTGAAATACTTAAAAACAAAAGTCATATTCCAAGACCTGCAAGAATTTATGGGAAAATGTAAGTCTACATCTATACGGAGAATGTGTCATTAACACTTCAATGTTTAAAAATATCTAGAGGACTGCTGTATCAGAGAATACACAGATCAAATGACAAAAGGAACAACAGGAGCTGAACCACATTTCTAAAGCAAGTGTGTTCACATTCAAGGAAGACCTCTATTATAGAGAGATCCCAACAATAATAGCAAAGGAATTGAGATTTTTTTTAAAAAGTCCTACAGAATGTTTTTCTTAAACCCTAGAATAGAATCTTAAAACTTGGTTAACAGATACACTTCCACTCCACTGAAAGTGGGGATATCAAACCAATCTGAAATTTACTGTTTAGACCATCAGACTAAACCAGGGCGGAGTAGATGTTGCCCTTTACTTCTAATGAACCTACCACTGTGAAAAGGATAAGGTTTGGTAATGTCTATGAACATGTTACCTTGTTACCATCAAGTATCACCATCATCCCAGCAGCAAAATGTGTCTCCAGAACAGACCTATGAAGAAACCATGTAAAAGCCAAACTGGCAGGAGTAATGCTAGTAAAAAAGGTAAGCAGGCCTGTTGTCCCAGACCTACTTGGAAGGGTAGGTTCCATATCAGACTCTACCCTGTAAGAAGGAAAGAAAGGAAACAATTCTCTTTGCACTTGTACTGCCTATATCAAGGACAAGGGGCTTCTTTTTCTCCTGCAACAAAAACCCAGAAAATTTTCCTTTGCTGGAAACGCAGGTGAGCTTATGTCCCTGCCCATAGCAGGAGGGTTGGACTAGTTGATCTTTGAAGGTCCCTTCCAACCCAAACCGTTCTATGATCCTGTTCCATGAAGCCAACATCTGTACTGTACACTGATCAGCCTAAGGTAGGTGGGGCAAGTTCAAAGCAGCACTATGACTGGAACAATGCTCACTTCCTAATATTTTTCATCCTTGATCCTGGGCTTTTTACTTTCAAGAGTTGTAGCAATACTGTACATTTCTACAACAGTAAACCACAGGAAGCCTTTCTTCCATGTATGCAGCAAAAGGAATAAAATCCCCAAATGATACAATTGCTTATTCAGCCTGAAGCAGAAGCAGCAGGAGTATTTCAAATTAGAAGCAGAAAAAAAAAGAATAAAGCAAGTTTATTTAGTTAAATGGGCACCAAATGAAGACTAAAAATCTCTTAATGTCCCCTAATTGCAAGGTCCTAATTCAGTCACTGTCACTATACACCATGCAGATTGACAGTCAAACTCTCTGGGTGCCCTTCTGAGCTGAATCAGTGCAGCAACAGACTGGATCATTGTCTTTTCTTGCACCATAGAAGTTATGGCTTATAAATTACATTTATTACTTTTTACTGACAAGTACTTACTTCAGTGAAAGAGAATAGTCATGCTTGCTTGTTTGACTATTTCTTACAAGGTAGCTACACTCTTTACATAAACGTAACAGGTTTTCTGCATCTGTCCGACTGATTGCTCCATGATACCATCTAGGAAAAAGTGGAGAGATTAATACACACACATATTCCATTTCATATTCCTTTCACAGCTTTGTTTCTTTAAGGTATCAATAATGGTTAGTATCATGTGAATATCTTTAAAATCTAACATATTGTGGATGAAAACCACACTGCTTGCATTATCTGAAGTTAACTTCACAACTTGGAGGCCTGGAGTTTCTGTCAGCTGAAGGGAAAACTTAGATCAAGAGAGCATGCAACAGGATTTGTGTAAGAAATTCCCACTCAGAGCAATACATTATAATCTCTATCTTGCAAGCAGTAGATCCACAATATACATATTTATTTCATCCCTGTGATATATCAGTATTTCAACTTATATACAAAAGAACAAAAATAAAACGAATAAAAGCTAACAAAAAGAAAATCACATCTGAAGAACATGGACAGTTAATAGTGGAAAAAAATTTGCTAAAATAAATCTTTGAGAAAGAAGAAAAGTGATAAAAGTGTGAAGATCTGTAACGAAGACGCTTGTTCTAAACACAGCTGTGACAACTCAGAGTACTTTAAGTAAATCTCTGGTGGATCTGTGAAGTGGGTGTGATCAATTCAGGGAAAAAAGGAAATGGTGAGAGCAGAGGTAGGTCCTTCACTAAACTGACCACTACAACCAAAGAGCCTGCTCAGCACATGCTGCTTTGCATCAGCAACTAAAATCTCTCAGTCCAGTAAATGCTTTGACCCTTCCCCCAGGTTTTCCAAGCAATGTAATATGCCTGGCCCTGCACTGGGTCAATTGCATCTCTGAGGAAGATCTCTCCCTTCCTGCAATTGCCAGATGCACTTTGAAACATCATGTGACACTACCACGCCTGCCTAAGCAACGTAACGCTTCATCAGAAGTGCTCTCTGTCTGTTATTACCAGGAACCGTCACTGGCCTTGTGCAAAAAAGTTTTCTTCCATTTGTTCTCATTTTATTTCTCTGCTGAACTCACTCTAAGGGAGATGTTCCAACTAAAAAAGTAAGGGAATAAAGACCAGACAGATCCCTGTGACAGAAGTCATGCTTTTAACTAATTTGAGCTTATGTCAGCTCCATTGTCAAATCTGATGAATACGCTAAACAAAAGTTTGTGCTCAGATTAAAAATTCATTGTGTGCCTGTTACGACCAAAGTCTGCAAAGTCTTTTTAGCTTTTAGAGAAAGCTGAAAAGAGGGTTATACTATTGTATATTCAAGCCAGATGAGAAAGGGAGGTCCTGACAGCTCCATCACTTCACAAATAAAATGGAGACACAGATGCAAATGTTTTCAGGCAGTGTTCTCCCTAGCTCCCATTAGATATTTACTGCTGAAGGATATTTCTCAAAAAGCAATGTAAAGACTAGGTTGTCTTCTGAGTGTAAGGGAAGAATATCAACACTAACTGTAAACCAGCAAATGGATTTGGGAGAGTCTAAAAATTATTCCTATTAGCTATAAATATTTTTTCTTTCTTTTGTCCCCAAAGGGCCAAATAAAACCAAATTAAATAGGACATAGCCAAAACCAGGGAGATACCCTGGACTCCGATATTCCGAGGGAAGTATTTCATATATTCTTCAGTTCTGGTATTCCCCAGTTGGCAGACAGGTTCATGGAAAAACAATGCAGGGCTGGTTCCAGGAAGCAAAACCCGCTTTTAAAACCATTGGAAGAAAAACAGTGAAGTATGAAGACAACTGCTGATGGGAGAACATCTGATTCAGAAGTGATGACTGGAAGCTGTTTTGACTTCAGCTGAGAGTAAACAGCAGTATCCAGAAGTGTAATTGCTTGGGAATCATATGCCCATGTAAATGGGGCACTCAGATTATCCCTGTTCCAGCTAGCTAGCAATATATGCATAGTGGTATAATCAGCTTGAAGTTCCTGACTAATTTGCTGTTTCAGCTGTATTGGGTCTGTTTGTCCTGGGTGTGACTATTTTTTTAATATCAACATATATGTATTTGTGTAGAAAGGTCAAAGATTCAAATGTCAATGATGTGATCACAAAATAGTGAAACAACTTATGAAAGATACCAATGCAAAAGCATGGGACATAAAAACCTGAAGACATGCATGTCTTCTATGATATTTTGGAAAACATAGTCACACAATGCAAACCTGAAAGCAAGATTCAAACATAATCACACATTCGATCTTTATCAGGATCTCCTCCCAGGATTGAAAGCATCCTGACTGTGGTTTATAGAACATTCTTCCTGATGTCCCTTACTTTCTCAGTGGTCAGGTTTCAGCCACTAAGTGGCCACAGCTCCACTGAAGACAGGACAGCTGCATCAATTATACAGTAAGTATAATCAGTTATTACAGCTTATATAATGCACAATACTACTCTGTTTCTGAATTGGTCAGAGCAAAACAGGAAGTCACAAGACCTTGCATAGAAGGCTGGGAGGGATTCACTTTCAATAAGACAGAGGAAACAACAGAACACACTTTTTTCTTTTCACTGTTACTGAGGAAATGGTACAAAATCATTCAATTCCCCATGGTCCATGAGTTACTAAGTTCATAGTTACACATTCCTTAATCACAAGCAACTAAAAGTATATTCTTGATATATTATCACACCTTGGTAGTTCTGCCAGTTTGGCAAACCTCTTAACCTACCTATCCACTTGTCAACTTGGATACTTCCTTTTCTCTAGATCTTGTACTCCTTTCTACAAAAACAGAATTCATTTTTGTAGAGAAAGATGGAATGGTTTGGCATGTGCTTTGGAGAGGTCTCGTGCTACTAAAACCTGAGCAGTTTGAATTATTATGAATAATCTAAGGTACAATAAATCTAAGCCCTTCCATTTTCTGACACATTGTTAACTGTGCATTCATTTCAGGTTTGGTCCTGCATAATGACAAATCAAAAATAATCTCATGTGATTAACACTTGAATAATTAAAGGAAGCAAAACTAGCACTGCAGTTTTCAGTTATTATCAATTGCAGTTATATACAACTGCATTTATACCAAAAAAGAGAACTACATAACAATATATTTATGAGTCAAAAGTTAATTAACAGATGCTCAGCTTCCTGCAGTACTTTAAATGTATTTTTTGGAGGTATGGTGGGCTGGAACTACCCCTATCTGAGCACCAAATTTTACAGTCAAATTTATAGACTTCTAGTCATTTGCCTAACAGTATCAGTGAGTGATTTCACAATAGTGGTTGCTACTTCCCTTGTTAGAGATAAGTGTACAATTTGCCAATGAGCAGATGGTTCAAAGGCTGAAGTTTTTTGGATAGAATATGACACCATGTGGTTGATATTATTCTCTGTTTCAAGCTTAAGTTTCCAAATAGTGCATGTAAAAATAGAATGTCAAAGGAAAAGGAACTTCCGGAACTACCTTCTCTCGATGCAACTGACAGAGGGGAATCTCTCCTACTGAGGATATGAAGTGCAAAAGGATTGTTAATCCTCTCAATAATGCTACAATCAGGAACAAAGTATTTCCACAAAAAGCACACTCACATCCATGCTAAATTATGCCCTCCCTCTCCTGTGAAAATAAATTCTGCATCTAACTTAGAATGACAGTATCTGGAGCAGGACTGCAATCAGGGATTCAAGACACAGCTTCCTCACTTTACTCTGTGAATCCATTGGCTTCTCAGTGCTCTCAAATATACGTGTAAATTGCTCCACAAGAGGACTTTTCTTTCTTTGTGTAATGGGCAATTCTGGCCCCTTCTATGAGGCTGCACCTCTGGCATGATACAGGACAGTGGGACATTCCATCACACAAGCCAGCCTGTCCAAATGGTTCAAGGGAGGGTAACAATGAGGCAGGACAGAGGCCACCCTTATGGATACCAGCCATTCACTCCAGAGAATTCCCCTAGAACTTGAGTTTGGAGCTGACAAAACTGCCTCTAAATACCACCCTCAAGTTTGACACCACTGGAGTAGAAATAACAGTCTCTTCTCTGAAAGCTTTGTAAGTGGTCTTATCAGTCTCTTCCTGGACCAGTAATACAGCCAGATGCAAGGCACATCTGAGGTACTAGAAACATGCTATGTGGCCACAAATATATGGAATTTGTGCAGTTTTAAAGCACTATTTGTATATATGTGATATACACCTGTTTTCCCTAATGTAATGTAATCAACATGGTTGAAAGTGGAGTAACTGCATATACTTGGTTGATAAAATTCACCGTTCCTGAGATGAGGTTCCTGTTTAACTCTGGTTTGTCCTCCACAAAAGTTACTTACACTTTGCAGGATAATAAGAATAGGTTTTTGTGAGCGCTAACACAGAGGATACTGAGGAAGGGGAGCTGGACAGCAGGATCTGGGACACTTGCTGCTCCTGTAAGCAGGAAGGCAAAGAGCTAGAGAGCAATTACTGTGCTTGCTTACTTACATCTGCTTTTCCAGTTGAATAGTTGGATCTATTCTCTCTCCCAGGATGCCACAAAATTCTGGACTGCCATGTTTGATGGGTTTAAAGGCTCCTCCAGGTGCTCTTAACAGCCTGCGCTGGTCATTTGAGGGACAAGGAGGTGCTTGCTGTTCCTCACTTCCATTAAATTGGGCTGCAAGATACACAATAATTACCTGTCCAGGCAAGGTTAACAAGGATTAAAATAGTTGTAGCACTCAGAGAGGTTTCACGCTTCCCAGGGAGAATAAACATGCACCCAGTACCATTAAGATGTAGTGGTTTATCTACAAAGTTAGATGTATCATGTAAAGGTGTTTCTAACAATGCAGACAGTCCTAACTCCCTTACTTTTCCAGTAACAAAACCCACACTCTCCTAAATCTTTTAACAATAACTAGTGCTTATCTTAACATTTTATACTTTTTCCTGAGAGATGATATGGTTAAACAGGGAACAGTAACAAAGATAGGCTTTCAGTCACCTGCCATAATTAAAATAACACACTAGTGAAAACATCAAGAATCCAGCTTGCCTCAGTTTACGTGGAATCATCCTAACAGTGACCTGGGTGCAAATTCAGACAGCTAACACCCATCTATCCACATCAGAAATACTGGCAAGCAGCAATGAATTAAAACTGTATCCACTTATCCAATGCGGGCACAAAGCTTTTGTCTTGAAACACTAGGGTACAAAGTGATGAAAAGGGAAAATGGCATTTTTTAGTTTCTCTCACAAACTATATTATTGCAAGAAAAGCAACATGACTTACTTTGCAAAGCTGTAATTTCTTAGGTCACTGCAACACCTGTAGCAAAGCACATACTAATGATGTCAGCATCCTCATTCTGCACTTACTACACTTACACTTGCAGATTCTACATATATATAATTTCAAAAAAAATTAAAAAGGACAGAATACTGACAGAAACAGTGAAAGGAGCTATCCAGAGCATCTTCCTGACTCTCACTGCCTTCTATGGTTTGCTTCTTCATGAAAAACTAACGCTCCCAGCCACAGATGGATTATTTGTTTTAAGGTCATCTAGCAGGGACCAGGCAGAAAAAAACTCCACTGTATCAGGAGACAAACGTCACAATGTGCACAAACACACACCATGCAATCAGATCCTCTGTGAGTTTCAACAGCAATATCAGAGAAAATGTTACAAGGACAATTAAAGGGACTCCCTACAACAGCATGTGGTAGATCTAGTGCATTTAGAACTCAGCTTGTATAACATGCAGCCTGTTAGGCATGTGGCTGGCAGTACTTACTGTTTTAAAGCAACTCTATACAACAGGAAGACAGCTGTAATGTTCAAAAACATAATGCATACAGAATAGATATGCGTTGGATGTGGAATATGTTTTGGAGCATTTTTTTGGTTATTTTTATATGCTTTCCTCATCAGGTTTAAGACACTTCCAAATTTCCCCTCTACCCAGAGAAAGTAGGCAAAAATTATTGAAAAAAAATGGGGCAAACATATTCAATAATATTCTGAAGTATGCAGGGCAGAAATACGCTAATTATTTCTTAAAATGGAAACTCAGATTTAACGTCATTATATAACAAGGAGAAACATTGCACATGTGTACTTGTCAGTGACACATATGCACAGCACTATTACTTCAACCGTAAGAAAAACACCTGGATGTAATTTGGAAACTCTTTGAAAGTTAGTGAACTTAATGTCAGTTTTTGACCAAGCAACGTATTTCATACACCAAAAAATTCAGTTCACAAAACAAACACGAAACTCAATTCTGACAGTAAACAACAATATCTTTACAACATGGTGGTTAGAAGTAGGATCTGCTTCCAAAAATAGCACAAAGTTAAATTTCAGGTGCTTTTGAATGTTTGTCTGAAATGCTCAGACGTCTCTGAACTCCTGCCCTATTTCTTTTTTTTTGTGTGAATTAAAATTGGCAGGAAGAAGAAGTTTGAAAGGGATATCCAGGCAGATTAAACTGACAAGTGTGATACCCAGTCAGGCACCAACCCACACAATGTTGTTATCAGGACTGTTTCAGCTGCTATAAATCCCCTCTAAACCAATGCTGTAGTATATACAGTGAAGATTCAGAAGCTCAATTCCATGCAGCTGTGAGTGTAAGGTTTTTTATTGCTATGGTACTTCTGTTTACATAGCCTTTACAGTTATGGGACTGACTGCATACCTGACCCTTCCTCACTTTCCATGTGGCCTTTCCACCTCTGCCCTGTGGCTGATATCAGAACTCTCTTGCGTCAAGTCCCCCAGGGTCCTAGGCACCAGCTTTCTGTGCAACAGCAGTTGCAGCCAGCAGAGACAACCAAGTTTGGCATCTACAGATCCTTCTTCAAGGAGTCCATGGTCAGTGCTGAAAGGTACTGCCACGTGGCCCTCTTCATCAGAGAGGTGCTCTTTGTAACAGAGGGCCACTTATTTTATAAAGCGATACTAAGATGGGCTCTACAGACTTCATGTGCATTTCCTTCACCCCCAAAGGTTTGCTATACCCACATGACAGCCTGTAAAGGCCTGATTTCTCACACACAATGTCAGAAGAACACTTCACACATCTCAGCAGAGAGTCAATGCTTCTCCACTGGAGAGTTTCCACTGTTTCCAACTCAGAAGTTGGACCTCTTCTTTCCGTATTTAAACACACATAACTCCTAGGAGTTAGATTAAGTATAAAGACATCAGATGAGACCGCAGCTTGAACCTGTGCTTGCAGCCAAGCCTTACACAGTCCTTTGTAACAAATAACCAGGTACCTAAAACATACTAAGTGGTAATGAATGACAGATACAATCAAAGAAGTGTAATTAATCACAAAAATGTTTACTCTCTTAGCATTTTAAAACAGAATGCTGCATGCTGAACCCATAAGGAATTCAACCATATCATAATACTTTTTAATTAAACTTTTTAGTCTGTTACTTTTATAAGGCATTATTTTAATTTAGTGTGCTTTCATAAGAGTTAACTACATAATGCTTAAAAGAATATTTTCACATAGGCAAATCATAAAATCTCATATTGAATGGATTGTGCCTTTTTAATTTAGTTACATGTAAACAAACTAAAAACTATAGATGAAGGAAAAATCAACAAAACTAAGATTCTTTTTTTTTAAATCAACACTCAAAAAAAATATTTCAAAATTTACCTGATAAAGACCAAAAAAGTGGTCAGATAACAGACTACAGAGCTCAAAGACTTAACAAACACCAAATGAGTTGTGCACAAAAAAGGTATGCAGTAGAAACTAATAAATTGTTCTCTGTTGTCCTGGTTTGAGGTAAAACTGGACCAATTTTGTTCAGTAACTTCGCTTCTTAGCTGGGCCCCTTCTAACTACTGAAATTAACAGCATATTGTGCAGGCAATGTTCACTCTCTCAGTGATAAAACCAATGTTTATAGTTGATGCCCAGGCATGGTATTCGGGAGAGGCTCTTGCTTATACTTATTGCTGTAACAGCCAAGGCCAACCAACTTTGTTGTTTGCCACGTTGGAGGGTCAGAAGCAGAAAAGCGTAGTGGGGTCCCACCTGCGGGGAGGAGCGGACAGGCCAGGTGACCCAAAACTGACCAACAGGGTATTCCATCCCATCTGCATCATACTCAGTATAAAAGCTGAGGGTCAGATCCCTCTCTTGCGCTCTCTCTCTCTCACACTCTCTTTCCGCTCTCTCGCTCTTTCACTCTCTTCACTTCAGTCGTCTGCCTTTGGTCCCGATCCTGAAGGCAGACCCAGAATCCAGTTCCCGTCCGCCACTGAGTCCAGCCTGGGACTGCCCCAGTGCCAGCTGGTGTCGTGATTGCCATCTTGGGAGCTTGATACGGTTTTGTATATATTTCATTATTTCCTTGTATGCTATTATTAATATCTCATTAAAGTAGTTTAGTTTCTTCTAAACTCTTAAGTCTCTTTTTCCCTCCTCTGCCTCTCTTTTTTTGAAGAGGAGTAGAGGGGAGCATCTGTTGTCCCATCTGAGGTCCCCCACATCCCCAGTGGCCGATCTGGCCTAAACCACGACATCTGTATTCAATGAATTAAAAATCAGCCATTTCATAATATGCACAATACATGAAGAATAAGGTCTAAGATTTCCATATGCACACATATGACTCTTAAAACAATAACTTTTAATATTAATAATGCCATTTCTATGGCTGCTGTATTACTAATTGAGAAATCTCCAAAGTGTGTTCTCACTGCACAGGTGTGTACTGATCCCACAGCTTGCACCTCAGTGCTGCTAAACAATGAAGTTTCTGGTTTAGGTATTCTGTACACTTTAAAAGAAAAATTACTTCTGGGTAGTACAAAACCACTGTCCTTGTGTGGGAAGCTCACAATAACTCTAATATTACTCTTAGCCTTTGGAAAATTATCAAAACTAGTATGTAAGAGAAAACTCAACTCACGGAATCCCCGTGCTATGCTAAAACACAGAAACAAGCTGCAGAGAGATATATAGCCCTAAAAAATTCCACCTTTGAAGACTTAAGCGTCACCTCCTCAGCATTTGTTTCTCCCTGCTCTTTTATGCAATCCAAGGGCTTTACTTACCCTCTCATCTTCAAACAAAATATTCTTTGCTCACAAGTAGCTCTAACCCCAAACTGTCCAAGAATACAAGCAAGAATGGCTGAACATGCCTCCAGCCAAGTAAACACTGGACAGGTTGGCAAAAATAACTGGAAGTCTTTCAGCTAACCCAGTCAGCAAGAATTAACTGTTCAGCTTTCTTGCAGGAGCTCTTCAACAGCAATCTGTAGTCACTGTAGCCTAGACATTCCCATGGCATCTGGCCTAGCCCAGAGGGCTAGAACGATGTGGGTGAACGAGGAAGCACACCGTCCTTCCTTGTGGGCAGAAGTCCACACACAGCTAATAGGAAAGGGTTTTGGGTGGTAGGGAGTTGGTGTCTGAAGGTGGGAGAAGAGAAATCCCAAGGAGATGTAAGAAGGTAACAGAGTGGGACCAGGTGTCAGGTAGGAGGATGAATCAGAGGGACAAAAGAAAGGGGAAAAGATGACCACAAACAAAAGAAAGATGCGCAAGAACCAGACATCAGGGCAGAGGGAAAATGGTGGAAAACCCTCCAGAACCTGGGATGGAGAATACAGAAATTCTGTGGAAAACAATGCAGAGAGCACCCTAAGACCCACTGCAAATCCACTGCTTGTGGCTCTGCACAGCCCCTACGTGTCCTGTGGGTAGCTTGTGGATGCTTCCAGGTAGCAGCCACCCTACCTGTACAACAGAGTTACTGTGGGTCATACTGCTGTGTAGTAAGTCTCACCTGTCAGCAGATGGAGTCTGCACATATGCTTTAGGCAAAGGCAGCATTGCTGCCATCATAGGCACACACGAAAAGGCACAGAAATATCTGCTGAACTGGGGCAGACACCAATGCATAAACCGAAAGCAGAAGGCTTTACACATGTGCACCAGACTGATATTCAGCATGTGCAAAACAGCCACTGTGGCACTGGAAACCTAGTGATACACGTCTCTGTTGATTAGCCTGTCTTGACACACTATAGACGTCCGAAATTGTAGCCAGGATCTCACAGCCAGGTAATCCCCCAGCACAAATCTTGCAAGCATTTTAATTGGTCCAGCAAAGGGGATGAGCCAGCTCAGGCAAGCCTGAAACAAAGTTTGCTTCCACCAGGCAGAGCTCAGCAGCAGAACTGTATATCATACTAGAAGCCACACAAGCAGGTTAGACTTTTGTGTTGGAGTTCATGCTACTTCGGGAAAGAGACTACTTTACCTGCACAGCATCAAGGAGAACTGGATTCTGGTTTACATCCGGACTTGAAAGAACTATCAGCATATGCTTAATGACAAAGCAACTGAGCCTGGAACTCCACAAGATTATTAATAGCTCATGTGCCAGAGCAAACCATGCTTCTAGGAAGTAGAAATCAGTTTTCTCTAACCTCCTTTTCTGTTCCATAGGACCCCAAAAAGAGGAAAGTCAATGCTGAGCAAGAGGTTTCTTTTTAAGCAGCTGCTTCAGGTTCATCTATGTGTCTCTTGCTCCCTTGGAAACAAACCTAAACCAACCACAACCTAAAGATGTAAGAACAAATGAAGCAGAGAGGAAGAATCACTCTCACAACAGATTGCCACTGCTCTACTCCACTGTGCTAGAAGAGAAACACATTTTCTGTCCACCTACCTATTAGGGGATCAGGTCAGAAACACCCCAGAAGGGTACTGTCACAACAGGCTCTGTTTACAGAACAGTAGCCCTGTATAGCTGTGGAGAGAAGGCACTTCTCCTTTCTGTAGTGTGGAAATATCATGGCAAACAGAATTGCAAGATCATAGAATTCAGGTGGAAAGGGACTGTGGGTGGTATCTAGTCCAACCTGCTCAAGGCTATGTGATCTGATCATGTTGTTCAGAACTTGATATCCAATCATCCCTTCACACAGGATGAAGAAATATCAAGATGAAGACTGGAGGAGCTCCCAGGACAATTGGTTCCAATGCTTGACTGTCCTTGCAGAGAAAAAAAACAATCCCCGTATTGAGTCAGAACCTCTCCTGATTCAACTTATGTCTCATCTTCCCATCACACACCTGCTCATTTGTGAAGAACCTTGCTCCATCTTCTTGAAGATCTCATAGGAATTGGAAAGTTGCTATTACACCCTGCCCCAAGCTTTCTCTCCTCCAGGCTATGCAAACTCAGTTCTCTCAGAGTCTCCTCACAAGTCATGTGCTGCAGTTTCCTGTCATTTTGGTGGCTCTCCACTGACATCAATATTTATCAACATCCTTCTTGCATCAGAATACTGGACACAGCAGTACACGTTGTCCAAGAAATGTGAATTAAAGAGGAACTGTCACTTTGCTTGATCTACTGGCTATGCTCCTGTTCACATGGGCCAGGACGCTGCTACCCTTCCTCACTGCTGGAGAGAAGCATTGCTAGCCATGTTTAGTCCACTTTCCCCAGGAATCCTTAAGCCCCTTCCAGCAAAGCTTGTAACCCAGCAAGTCAACCAGTCCTCGGTCCATATCATTGCAAGAGGTTAGTAAGCTCCAGATGCAGGTCTTTGAGTTTGTCCTGGTTGGATTTTGTAAGCTTGTTGTCAGCTCATTTCTCCAGCCTATCCAGGTCCCTCTGAATGGCAGCTCTGCACACACACTCCCCCTCCATTTGATATCGTTCTAAACTTGATGAGATGCATTTCCCCTCCTCCTCCTCTGGGTTACTGACACGGATGCTAAACAGGAAGAGTTCCAGAACAGATACCCTGAGGAATCACACTTGTAACCAGACTCCAGGAAGAACAGAATCACTTAGCACTACCCTTTGAAGACAATGACTCTGACAGGTTTTCAGGCATCTAGTAGTCCATCCATCTAGGCTACAGCATTCCAAACCAGGTAACACAGCTGATGCCACAGCACAACATGCTGAAGGCTAAAATCAACATAGACGACATCTACTGCTCTCCTTCCATTAACAGATCTAGTAGTTTCAATGCAGAAAGAAAACAGGTTTGTCAAGCAGGATTTACGCAGGGTAAATGCACAGTGACTACTAATCATTGCTCTCAGGCTTCTTCCATGCTCCCTCCCAGAACCACATCTCTTTTCTTCCCTCCTCATCCCCACAATCATCACCATAGATACTTCTACTTTCCAAGCTTTCTGCCAAGCTGACTTCTAAAAAAGAAGGGGAACAACCCTCCACCTAGACACAGCTTTTCACTAGAACATACCTTTGAAGGGAATATCATAGAGCATGTATGACTCTAGCACCCCACAAGAGCATCCTGGAACATGGTCAGACCAACCTGTACAGCTGGGCTTTGCTGGGCACACAGAGACCCTACAAAAGAAAAAGCCTTGGCTTTTAGAATCACATCCTCACTGAAGGAAGCCGCCCTCAGACATTTCCGCAAAGCAACACAAGGGAAGAAAAAAAAAAAAGAGCAGTGTAACCAATACAGGCATTCACAGAGAGAAAAAAGAGTGTGGAAGATCTCCCTGACTGACAAGTGCTGATGTGGGAGAACTTCAGCAGTTCAAAAGGATTAACCCAAACCCAAGTTCTACATATCCCTAGAAATCCTTGCACATTACACAGCTATTTTTTGTCCTGCCCCACAATTTAAGGACTTTGCAAAGCAGCTCCTTCATCACAGAGCAACTCAACAACAAATGCTATCTACCTCATGTCCATTAAAATGGGAGTAGGGGCAAAGAGTGGGAGAAACAGGAGTTTTACTAACATGAACCAAATGCTGAGATGGTTGACAACAAAACAAACAAAAAGTGCGGCGTTACATGCTTCTGCAGCAGCGAAAAATTTGAGACTACCCACGTATGGTTTTTAGAGATTTCTCCCC
>VZSZ01006741.1:0-19217 GCA_013398815.1 Ibidorhyncha struthersii | reverse complement strand
CCCCCCCCAGCTCTTTGGAAAGGAAATAAAAAAAATAAATGAATGGTTCAAACTGCTGCGTGCTGCCCTTTTCCTTTCCACTTTTTAAGCCCTTTAGCATACAGTTTTCCAGCAATTGGAAGGAAAATTGCCCTGAAAGAAAGAAACAAAAATCTGTCTTATTTTTTAAACAAAACCCCCTGCGCCACACAAGCAGCTGCAGAGAATTTCTCTTCCAAACGGATGATGTCATGGGCTTTGTCAGCCAATGCTGTAATGAATAAAAACCTAGACCCTAAAATCATCCGAGCTTTTGATGAAACTCATAAGGTTCCTGGTGCAAACGATCACCAAAATGAGCTCCAGCCAGTGGTTTTGTCATGCAGATCTTGACTGAAGCGAGCCGGAGAGTTGAGGGCTCGAACCGGGCAATAACCAAAACCAGCAACCGGCCTCGCCATGGGAGAGGAGAGCCGGCGCGGGGGAGACGCTGACACAGCAGCGGCTGTGGGGGCACCCGGGGGCACCCACCGAGGGGGTGCACAGCCCCTGGGGGCAGCTGGGTGCTGGGACATCGAACGGGGCTTTCAGCATCCACCTTGGAGTCACTCTGGTTTTAAAAAATGTGACCTACAATCACATTTTTTTATATATATATGTGCATAATTAATATGTATTATATGTAAAATATTATATATATTATCTACATGTATATGTATAAACTATAAATAAAATACTGTAAATAGCACCCATTGCTGCTGTACTGATGGGCACATTGTTGCTCTCCCAGGGACATCCTGGGATGCTGAGGTCAGGAGACTTTGCAGCCAGCGCTGGCGTCCCGGCTCAGCTCGGGTCCTGGCTGGGGAGGGGACGGGTGCCAGCCGTGGGGAGCGAGGCCAGCGCCTGGCAAGTCACCGCAGGACATCAGGGACAGGGCTGGGAATGACAACCAGGGCTGGGAGCCCGCGTGGCTGCAGGAGTTTGCTGTTCCCACAGCACTGATTCTCCTGACGGGATGCGCCGAGGCCAAGCAGGGGAGATGGAAACCTGATGCTCTGCTACATGGGAAGGGAAATTGAAAAGGTAATTTTTTTTTCCCCCAACAAAAAATCTGCCTAAACAAGTTCGATGGAAAATGGTCAGTGAATGGCGAAGTCAGCCGCTCCCCGGGGTGAGGTGTGGGCGCAGCGCGGCCCCTGCAGACCCCCGGGAAGGGGCACATCCCTCCCGGCCGGCTCTCGCACGCAGCTGAGGAGGGTCTCGACTTGTGCAGCGTGCGGGCACTTCTCCTGGATTAAAACCAGGGGTGACAGCGCTGGATCATGTTTATAAAGTAATTTTAAGTTATGACTGGAGCTTTCTATGGATAAAAGGTGAAGCGTTGCCAATCCACATAACACTGAGGGGTTTGTGACCTGCGCGAGGCTCCCCAGGCTGAAGGCATGGCTCCACCCCCAGCAAAAACCCTGCTGCAAAGCTGGAGCTGCTGGAAAGGGGGTGTATTGGCCCCGTAGATTACAACCACTTGCTCTAACCAACACGTGCACTAATTGGGGAGCTTCTACAGCACGTATACCTCATCTGATGTCCTGCGATGGCTCAAAGCCAGTTCACGCTGCTGGCTGTCCAAACGTGCCTTTGGATCATGTCTAAGATCTGCATAGCCTACCCCATGGGCTGTAAAAGATATATGGAGCAATTATTGTACACTCCGTAAAACATATTTGGCCTTAGAAAATGTTCTTGTGAAATGCCTTCATAGACCCATTTCAATTTATCGTTTGGCACCGTGGCATTCGCCGACGTCGCCAGGTGACCATGGCATGCAAGCAGCCGCCACCAACCTCTCCATAAACCGGGGCCCCTTCTGCAAACTCCAAGCAAGACATCTTCCAGCCATCAGCACGTGTCCCCCGACACCACTAAACCCGTTCCTTCTGCATAATATTTCTACACCATGCCTGTGCAGAGCGCAGCGGTGGGTCGGACCCGGCTCACGGCAGCCCAGCGCCGGCAGGACGCCATCTGCCCCCAATTCACCGCCGGGCTCGCAGCTGCGCGCCCAGAGAGAGTTATGAAAGAAAGATGGTTGTTTTGTTTCAGTTGTTTGTAGCTAACAGCACGAGGACTCCCAGTGCTCACTGCTCTGGGTTTCATTAGGCTGCTCTTGCAGGACCTTGTTCTCGTGGCATTTCAGAGCAGATCATTTCCAGCCCGGTTTATGTAATGTCAGGCTCTTCTTGGTGCAAGAAAACCCATTAATTACAGCTTTGAATGCTCGGATACCAGACTGCGTATCTCAAATCACGGAGCCGAGTGCCCGCGCACTGGTGTGTGTCCCGACTGTTCACTGCGGATGTGACAATAGAGGCTCCTTCTCCAGAAAACGGGACGAGGTGGACTCCCAAGATCAAAGGACAGCTCGGCAAGTTGGCACCTGCAGTTCATTTAAGGCCATGTTAGGGATCTTCAGAGTAAACCTCTAATGAAAGATGAGCTACGTCCTCTTCTTTGAATGATTCCAACCCTGTTTTCATGTCAGACAGCCGAATTTCCCCTGATGCATGAGGCCCTGGGGCTGGACGTGCAAGAGACCTTTCTACAATAGCCTTTTCTCTTATGTTTTTCTCTTTCAGCTCCTCTATGGGTCACTCTCTTTTATTAAAACAGCTTCTTTTATGTAAATCCTAGAAGATAAATGCAAGGTATACTAAATAAATATAAATCAGTGAGTGCTATAATGGCTGTGTTATATTGAGCCGGTCCACAGCTCTGCAGCCAGAGCCCCAGGATGGCAGAGGGTACGGTCCTACCAAAGTTTAACCAGCCAGGGGAAGGTCTGCGGGGCAGGACCAAGTTTCTGCTCTTGGTTCCAGCTGCCCATTGACTGAAACATTCAAGGAAGAAATGAAAAGAAAACACATCTATTTATGAGGCGTGGACCATGTGAGAGCTATTAGATTTCAATCTAAAAAGTCAGCAGAGCCGAACTGCCACACTTGAAGCAGAACTGGTAGATCTAGGATGATCCCATATGATGTTACCTAGATTTCAACTTACTGCAAATTATAGGTGCTGCTTTCCGCCTGCTGTAGGTGGGAAACCTCTGGGAGAAGAGCGGGCACCAGGAGGGCTTCACTGTGCTTTAACTTTGGTACCCCCCCATGGATGACCCTGCCACCTCACAGGTCAACTGGCCTGGTTTTCCATAGTTCTCATTACGAATAATAACTATCACCTTTTATCCAGCACATTAGATTTATACAAAGATTTAGAGAATTAAATCCTCACCTTATTAATCCTGATGGAGGAACTTCTGTTGACTGCAGCAAGGCAACGACCTCACCTTCATAGCCACTTGGATTTCGACAAACTGCTGTTTCTTTTCCTCCATACTCACATATTTTAGTAAGTAGGATTTTCAAAATGAAACAAGAGTACTTGCTCGCTTCTCATCCACCGCAGGGCTGGCACAAGCCACCGTCCCCATCCCTGGGACAGCAGGAAGGCACAGGCATCCCGCCAGGTACCTGCTAGCCTGCGCCCGCAGGTTCTGCGGCATCCCAAGGGAAAGCAGGTTGGCTGCCCAAAACTCGGCCTCTGGTCCCTGTCGGTGGGGACTGGAGGATGGGGACACGCAGACCCCAAGTTTCCACGCCGAAGAGGCTGCAGGGCAGGCAGGGAGGAGCACTCGGCACCCCAGAGGAGATGTGGTACGTGCTCCTGCCCACAGTGCTGTCAACCCCACCCCAACCAGCTGATTAACCTCAAACTCTCAGGGTCCTCCCTGATTATCGAGCTATGTTTGCGGTGCAGTTATACAAGAATACTCAGACATGACCACCACCTAGAGGCTAGAGCACTAAATGAAGCTAGAAAGATTTATAGTCAACGTGGGCCAAAAAGAGGGTTGGAAATACTTCATGAGCCCAAATAGAGCCACAATGAGAGCTGGGTATCCGGACTACCTTCCTCCAACCCAGTGGTGGCCCTCACCTCAACTTCAGCCTATGCAACAGCAGCCAATGGCAGCACCAAAAACCCTGCCATGCTGGAGGGACGCCCTCCTGGAAGGAGTTTTGCAAAGAGCAGAAGAATGGTCTGCCCTTTTCCTCCCGTGCTTCCTCCCCTGCATGAGGGGGTTAAGGAGGAGCCCGTGATGGAGGTCCAATGGAGAATGACTCCTGGGCACACGCTTGCACGGGGGAAAGTACGCAGCGGCTGTAGTCCTCGGCCTCGGCTGCAGCAAAACCGAGGTCCAGCAGCACGGGGCTCGGCAGGGACACACACAGCAGCTCACCAGTCTACAGCAGCTGAAGTCACCCCTGTGCATGTCCCCACTGCAGCCAGAGACATGGGCAAGTTTTCCTCCGCTGGAGGTGCCAGGAGCGTGGCCAGAGGGGTTCAGACCAAAGGTGTGCACAAGCCCGTGTCCCGTGGCCTCCAGTGCTGGCCGCAGGGGACGGGGAAGGGCAGAGCCAGGGGATGGCTCCAGGTCTTCTCCCAGCCTCCCGTGGCTTGAGACTTCGGCTCCTCCTGCACTGGGGACGAGTCTTTGTGTTCGACAGCCCCACTGAGTGGTCCTCCAAGAATTTGTCTAATCACTTACTAAACCATTACGATTTTGGGGACCCATTCGGGCAATGAGTTCCACGGCTTAATTACACATTGTGTGAAATGTGTTCGTTTTGCATCTGCCACTTGGTAATTTCATTTGGTGCCTCTTTGTTTGCTTTGTCTTCCAACACAAGAGCCATCGACCCCTATTCACTTTCTCTGTGCCACTGCACGGGTCTATACGTCTCCCTCCTCCTTCCCCCCGCCCCGTCTGTCAATTCTTTGCAAGACAAAAAGGGTAATTTATTTAATTGTTGCTGATATAATGTGCTAAAACTCTCCTTTACTCTCCAACAGTTAATTACACTTGTTAATTATTTTAATTACTCCCAGGATAATGGTCCAGGTATAGAGGAGGACCCCGCTGGGCTCCACAGGCATAAACACAGAGCACAAAAGTCAGTGTTTACCCCAAAGAGCTTCGTTCGTATCACCGGTCTACAACAGCACGGGTGGTGAAACCGGAGCGGGGAAAGCTTGGCCTAGATTCGCAAATTTCTGTTTGCAGCATGGAAAGATTTATAGGAGGCGGCCTTAGGGGAAGGCAGATCCTGCGGGATTTCCCTTGGACTGGGCGGTCGAGGCTTGGGGAGGCGACTCCAGCCTCTCCCTCTGTAGCAGAGACACCGCTTTCCGTGCAAAATGGGACCGCGACTTGGCGATGTAGTTAGGGTCGGCACCTCTGTGACCGTCGGTGTGGTTATATGAAAGAAGAAATCAAAGCAAGCAAACTTCCAGGCTGGCTGGGGAGCTGAGGCTCAGCCCCAGGCTTAGCCACAGCCTCCCTCTCGCTGCAAGCCGTGCGCCTCGGGGAACGGCGGCCCCCGTATCAGTAAAACAAAAAAGATCATTTGTGGTCTTGCAGAACAGCATCTGCCAGCACCCTCGTCGCCAGGATGAAATCCGAGAGTTGCCGCAATCTAAACCTTCTCTGCAGTTTCTTTTATCTTACGGAGGGGGGGAAGCAAACAGAAGAGAACCAGAAAGCTTTGTGGTTAAGATGTCTCACATCTGGTTTTAGCTCCAAGAAATGTACTTCCACCCCCTCCCCGAATTGTTAATGTTAAAAAAACAAAACCCCGGCATTTTTTTCTGGGATTTTGGCTCTCAGATAACTTACAAGCAGCTCTGACTGCGAATTCCAGGCTTGCACTACCCTTCGTGCCTAATGCACCTCGCTTGGCCGGGAGGGAGGCAGAGCAAAAAGCCCTGGGACTGCACACGGGGACCGACCCCAGCGCCTGCGCGCTGGGGACGCCGACACTGGGAGGGAGAAGCCGTTTGTGCCTCAGGACTGGGAGGCATTTTCAATTTGGGACAATTCTTTAGAAATTTCACCCCGGGAATGCTCTGCCGGAGCGCATGCACCTCTCTGGGGCAGCCTCTGCACTGCGCGCTCCTGAGAGGGACTTCAGCCCCATCGCTGTGCCGGGGACGGGGTGCTGGCTGAGGGGTAAATCGAAGCTGGGCTCTCCTAGGGAGAGATGAACTTCCTATTTCCAGTGAGACAAACCTGGTTTAAATCTTGACCACTCTATTTTTAGGTTTCAATACAGCATTTTTGCCTGCGTTATTTATGCTCCCCCCCTTTTTAAAGAACGTCTGGAAATGTTTAAGATGTGTCTACTTGTATTAACATGCCTTTGAGAGCTTTATGGTGTCAATTTGATTTCCACTCTTCTAGAAACAGAGCTTTCTAATTTGCGATTTTATTCCTTTTAGATCACATAAGCACCTACTTCATTTCACTGCTTTCAGGTGTTACGTCAATCTGAAGTTCACGCTAATGCATTTGGACATCACTTACATGTTTCCATATGACACGTTTCGAGCAATTCCCTCGCTGGTGCCGGGAGGAAGGCAGCGCTTCATTCCTCCGAGACTCTCTCCCGCCGGCCCCTCGCTGTCCTCTTCCAGCAGTGTTGGCAGAGGTGGCTAAATTGGGCAGGTGAAGGGGGTGGGAGCAGCACAGTGGTCCTCTCCCCATCCCCTCCTTGAATTGCCCCAAGCCCAATCCTAACCACACTCTTTCAAAAGCAGGGGACGGTGGCCAAATGAGACACCGATGACCTCTGTCACCCACCTCTGCGCTCGCTTGGGACCAGCTCCCCTCTCTCTTCCGGGCACGAGCACGATCTCTGGCCAGAAGCCACGTTAACATTGTTCTCTCAAAATGAGAGAGGCTCCTCGAAAGCCACGCAGCAGCGGGGCCCGAGGGGTGTTCTCGGCTCTCTGGAGCCTGTCCAGGGCATCAGGTTTCAGAGCAGGGGCTCCCACGCCAGCTGCATGGGGGAAGGAACATCACCACTGGGACAATTAGAAAGAAGAGCCATCCGTTTCTATTCAGGGGATTCAATTTTCTTGCCGCTTCATCAGATTAACACCAATGTAACTCCATTAACTACCAGGGAAGTTGCTCTTGATCTGAAAATCAGACCTGTTGGATTTTCTGGCTTTTCACACATTTTCACTTTTCATTCAAAGGAGCGAAGGTGGGCGTAGGATGTACTTACAAAAGCCTTCCTTGTATGTGGTTTGGGAGGGTTGGGTTTTTTTTTCTTTCCCTCATTTTAAACATGAAATTTACTCTCTTCTTTTTTTTAAACCCAAGGACCTCATTGTGATTTTCATTTTCTACTTGCTGATGGCAGCCACGGTTTTTCTCTGCCTCTCCTCCCCCTGTGCTGCTCCAGCACGTTGCTGATGATGGACACCAGGAAGAAGTCTACAGGTGCTTCCTCTCATTTCAAACCTCACTTTCCAGGACAGCGAGCAGTGGTTTTCTAAGCCTTTCATTGTTCTGACAAAGCAATAAGCAAATACTTGCCCAAGTTTAGTTGAAGATCCTGTAAGAACATGCATTATTGCGAGGAATGGGAAGTCTCAATACATTCTCCTAAGCTTTAAAGGCATCCAGAAGTTACCTCAGCCGCATGCTGCACTGGGAGCCTGCACCAAAAGTTGTATCATGAGTTATATTGATGCATCAAGCCTGGCAAGAATGACAAAACAATGCTTTGCCCAATGATGGCAACTAAACAAAATCATTACGATGAACCTTCTTAGCAGGAAGATGGGTCTGAAGTATTAACATGATCTCTCCAGTGTTGCACTGAAATTGGGTCATTGTTCACTGTCACCTCACTCTGTTAACCCTTGATAGCTGTACGCTATCAGCGTTCCTATTTGGGCAGGACAGCATGGCCCCAGGCACTGATTCCCACCCGAACCACTCTGCTATCCCCTCGACACCACACCACCTTCTGGGCCTGGCACTAGTCACTCAAATGCCCAACACGACTTGGCGCAGCGGGACATACCCACAGACTGCCCTCACCGTGCCACACAGGTCTTCATTGCATGAAAGATTTAATGAGTTGTAGGGTTCCTGCTTAGCAGGTAACAGCATCAGTAGCACTCACAGTCTGCTTGTTAAACAGCAGGTTAAGTTTGTCGAGCCACCTCAAACAGCAATGAATACCTAAAACATTATGACCAGCAATGTCACCTCCTTCCACCAGGTTTCACTGCAAAATCCAAGTCAGCAGCTGTACATTTATCTTGCCCGACAACTGACGAGCTATACGGGCATCTCACCATGGTGAGTTGTTGCCAACCTCACTTTAAATCTCTTCCCCTAGGTAGAACCATCATTATGCCACCTCAGAACCATCACTATCTTTAGACTCATGAATCCGTCCACCGCATCACATCTTCTACGGTCTGTAATTACTGTTATTAATAGTGATAATCAAACTCCCGCAGTCAATTTTGCCCGCCTAGCGATTCTATGAATCTTTCGCAATCAGCATCAGAACAGGCAAACATGTTCTGCTTGCACCCAGGGCACTGCGGCACAGCCAGCCAACGATCTCGGCCAGGGTAGTTTCTCCACATATTCCAACTAAACCTGAAAGCGGCTACACCCAACCGACTGCCCAGTGAAAAAGTTTTCTCCCTTTGAAACCTCTGCTTTTTGGACAATCGTAAACTAAGCAAAGCTCGTGAGCCGACGTGGAGCTAGCCTTTGATTCAGAGTCTAGACATCAGCACCAAGAGATGAGGAGGATTTGGCAGAAGGCAGGCAATCTATTTCGTTGTGCAACTCGCTCAATACCCCATTGCTCAGAAAAGCTATGAATTTGAGCAAGGAGGTTTGTCTGAAAAGTTCTTAAGCAATTTTCTGTACTTATTTGAAACAGGAATCTGATTATAACAATAGTTATAGAATTAAGAACAACTCTCGCCCTGGCACTAGAAGAGGAAGAAATAAACAAAACCAAACACTCAGTTGTATGTTTCTGTATAACAACTTCCGTATTAAAATGGGAGAAACATGACTTGACATACAGAATGACCTCAATTAGCGTATGATGGGCTGATTATACCTTGGCATACGGATGAGTCCTTTGCTAAGAAGGGAATATCGACCATATTCATAGTCTCTGCTGTTATTTAAATAACAAGGCTTGAACCTCTGTGACTAGAGGCTAAAGCCAAACAGAAACGGTTCAATGGTACCAAGATTTGGAGAAGGAGCTCACCTTCCTTGCAGAACCGGGTTCGCTATTTTAAGCCCTTTTAGAGAAACCGCTGGGGGCGGGGGGAATACGCAAGTATAAAACATTTCATTCCAATATGCATTTTCTCCCTGAAGCAGTACAGCCCATTGGTATCTCTCGTCGGCTTCAAGCGGCATTCAGCCAGACCCTAAAAATGGTTGTACCGTGCGTCCAAAGCACGCTGCTGTGCTTGTTAGTGATCTTTTATTCAAAAGCAGCCTAAATTCAGTTAATAATTTCTACATGTAAAAGCGTCAGGATGCTACCTGAACTATTGTTCTACTACTACTTCAAACTGGGACATTCAGAATCTCTCTGTTTTTTCTAAGTTACCCTAAGTTTTTCAGACACCGATCTGTGCATCCCATAGAAAACAATCCTAGGGGGCAAAATTGCCAACTGAACATGCACAACGTAACCCAGCTGCCCTCTGATACTGTTGTTACCACATTCCTGGCAAAAGCCCACAGAAGGAA
The DNA here is from genome assembly GCA_013398815.1 of Ibidorhyncha struthersii. Taxonomy (NCBI): domain Eukaryota; kingdom Metazoa; phylum Chordata; class Aves; order Charadriiformes; family Charadriidae; genus Ibidorhyncha; species Ibidorhyncha struthersii. Next base: position 9,580 of record VZSZ01006741.1, on the reverse strand, counting down.
GAGATGTCCACGACATACATAAAAAATCCTAGCGGCACGTGAAACACCCACATCTCCCCATACTTCCACCAGGCAGAGGCTCCCAGCTACTTCTCGCCATCTGTTTTCACTCCAGGAGACTATAGAGCACGCCCCAAAGCCACTGCATCGAGGCTGCGCTGGATTAAGGGAGCGTACTGCAAAAGAGGCCCCTAAATACTCTCTCACCTTTCCTGCTGAGGAAGCTCCAGCTCAGTTAACCCTGATGCTTTCATAGAGCAGCTCCACAGAATGAAAGAGGGTGCAGCAGGAATAAAAATCCCCAGTTCTTTAGGCCTTGAAAATTAAATCCACATTAAGCATCATCTAGTAGCCAGTGCCCTGGGGTACTGATGCTGGAACACACATTTGATATGAGGCACTGTGCATTGAGATGCTGAGTTAGAGTTTGGATATGAGGTAAAATATGCAAGCTCTTGGAATGTCACATTTCTGGGCTGCAAAACGATTTAATGCAAAAGATAAGGTTTCTGCATTGCAGACATTTTTCTTCGTATTAAATATATAACGTATTTGGTCATCAATGTGAAGAGACTTTATCTAAAAGGAGGCTTTAAGAGGAAAATGCGAAATGTCCTTGAAAAAGTGCATAGAATAGCTATAGCAACAAAAATGAGGCTAGGTAAAACCAATACCAAACCCCCATTCAACTACTGCCTAGTCTAGCTGTCATTTCCCAGAATAACGAGGCTTGCAGTAATGGAAAGCACTTCTGTACACATACATGTTATCATGCCAGGAGAAGCTAAGCGAGCCCAAGAAAACATTTTGTGAGTAATACATGTTTAAAGAATAAAACTATAAACAACAGTTATGGAAGTATGCACTTTAACCAGGACTACGAACACTCCCACATCAACAGTAAACAATTTTATACTATCAACGGTTTGATGTAAACATGGTAGTCTCTAAGCTTCTGCAATATTTCAAAGAGGAAAGAACCCCCCTCTAGGTCATAATCAGTTAACAGGCACACAAGAGAAAATCAGACGATACCCTCCAGAATTTATAACAACATCTATAATGCTTAAGGCGCGTTGGACAACACCAAGTATCCCACCTTTACTGGAGTAAGTACCGGAGTTTACAAGGTCGCCCTTCATCTGAAAGCGCCGGCTGAAGTTCCCAGCTGGTGTAGCCAGCACGTTTCCTCTGAAATCATCTGTTCCCGTTTTGGCTGCTGAGAGGCTGGCCCATAAAGTCGGTTTTGTCTACACAACTGAAGAAGACGGGGGCTCAAGCCCTAACCATGCTATGGCCCAAAGTTTTTGAACTGCATAGGTTCCCTCAGCCCTGCACTGCTCCAACTCTTCTGGAATCTGGAAGCTTTCCAGCAGCACGTTTGCAGCACAAGCAACAAACCACAATCAGATTTTGAGGAGTCTTTTTTATTAAGATAAATCCAGCAAAATTCCTAACAGTGGGTACATACAACCAACCTGCCCTTTTAAAAGAAATGTTTGTATTTCATTTAAAAACATGATTACACTTTTATTTATTTATTTTTTCAAAACTGACAAAATAAAATTACATTTGGGAAACAACAGATTTCCAGCTCTTAGGTTTTTCATGAAAATAGCTCACCTTCTTTATAAAAGCAACCCACAGAACCACTGGAATGTTTAACACGGTTATTTGTTTTGAGACCTCCCCACTTTAAGAAACCATACAACACATACAAGGGAAAAATTAAAATCTGAAGTCTGTAAGCATGACTTACACAAAAAGGGACACACTGACAGAAGTCAAAAGCTACCACCACTTATTCTTTCCATGTACCATACAAACTATTACAATCACAAAATTTAAAAACAATGATTTTTTTTTTGTTGTTTTGTTTTGTTTGTTAGGGATTTAATTCCCAAGTAACCGAGATGAAGATGTTCCATAATTAAATTCATGCTAAAAAAACCTGCATTTATAAAATAGTTGATAAAAATATTCCTCTCTGTTAACAATACAGCATGGAGGTACGGATACCAAATGATGGAGATATAGGGCAGGGTTAACATTACTCGGACTTGGCTTCCTTATCATCAGATGCTTCAGCAGCTGGTGCCTATAAAAGTGTTTGGGAAGAATAGAAATATTATTCGTAATGCTAATCGGTTTCCATCCTAACAAGCGTCAAAGAGAGACCAGTTTGTTAGCACATACATGGACAACATTTTGTGTAGATAAGACAATAATGCATAGCTACTACAGAAAATATCAACACAACACAACGTCGGCCGGTAATTCCAAAAATACAGATGAGTATTAATTGATAACCGAGTTAATTTTGGAACGTTAAGCGCCTCCGAAGAGGCAGAAGTTTAGAACATATTTTAGATTAGGATCAATCATATGGTAGGGAAAGTCAAATTCCTCATCTTTGTAAGTCACAGGGAAGGGTAAGAATTACACATAAAACTGCAATACTTGTCTACTGTCCAAACTTTGGGGAAACTGGTTCTCACCTGTCTTCTATAAAAATGTCTGCTATCACTTTTTAAGTCAACACATCAAAATTGCAAAGCTCCTATCAAAGATCCTTTGAAGTCCATTATCCTCCTATTAATTTTTAGGAAAGAAGCTCCTGAATTAGTTTTAAAAATGAAAAAATAAAACGACCCATTCACTGGATAATGATACTCAACACATGCAGAGAGATCACTGTAAATCAAAAGCAACAGAGAACACAACAGGCTAGTCTGTGCCTACAGGGGCAAAGGGAGCCTGTAGAAAACGTTGCACTTCTACTATCAGCACGTAATCTGCTAGGAAAAGGCCGTGAGGAGCTGACTGAAGCTTGTAGCTAGTCCTAGCAAATGGCAGCTCTTAGATAAGCAGCTGATACAGCAAGAACCTGTAAGAAAGAGGCTGGCAGATCAAGAGACAAGACCAAGTTTATTTTGCAGATCTCTTGTTGAATTGTTCTGAGGCAAAGAATTGTTTTAAAGAATTGTGTAAAACTTAAAACCAGATTTCTGGCTCAGTACCAACCCGTGCTGAGCAGAAGAGGCAATCCAGCAGTCCAGAGAGGATATGCAAAGTCAGCTCAGGGTTGGATAGCAATCTTACTGAGTTCTATTGTTCCCCAAATATTCTGCATCGCTCTTGTGCCAACCCTGAGAGGGACACTACGATAGCACAGACCACCTGTGGAAGGGCTCTATCACATAGCAGAGTGAGTTTGAAGGAGAATGCTATTCTTTCAGGTTCTCCCTGGGAGTTGGCCTGTGCAGATACTGCAGCTGGTCTGCCTTTACAGGATGGCAGTGAAACACACCCCCTTCTGACAAGGAGGCCCAATCGTTAGTTCCTGCAGATGTATTACCAATACATCTGTGTTTACTCCCATGTTTACTGTAGCTAAAGTACCTCATTAGTTTTGGTATCTCCGTTTTCAGAGTGGTTTTCTTCTTTAGCATCCTCTTGTTTAGTTTCATCTTTGCCTTTGGCTCCTTTCTTCCCTTTTGTTGCTGCTTTTTTGTCCTCCTTTTTATCATTTGCTGCCTTTTCTTTCTGTTAAGAAAACAGACCGTGACATGGTAAATGCTAGTTTCCACCTCGTACATCTGCATACGCACACTCTCAACTCTAACACAGCCTACACAACCTGCTTCTACACTCCGAACTTCCTATTGACAAAGATGAGATGGAAGTTTCTAAGGAGAAGTGCTTTCCTGCTATTCTGTCCTGAATGTGCTACTGGGAAGTGCATAATATAAAAGCAGCCATGGCTGGGGTTAAAAGAATTCCTATTTTAAATAGGCATTCAATTAAATTAGCTAAAAAATGTTGGAGTTGAACTGGCCTGTATTTCTGCTGTGCTGCTGAAAGGCATACCACAGAACAAAAAGAACATGTACAACTAGTGGAAATACCAGAATACTTCAGATGTGCTATTAATGCCTATTTAGAAAACTGTAACAAAGCTGCAGTCAAAGGACTTTCCCCCTTCCCTGCCAGAAATATTCCTTACTATAATAAACCATTTGTGTGATAGACAAGTTGGGGGCTCAACAGCATCGCTTCAATAACAGTGAGAACTTTGCATTTATTATTTAAGCGCAGTTTCTTATATGTGGAGCAGGCGAAATCAAAACAAAACTTGATGCTACAACTTCTGTAGTAATAGTTTTCTATATGGCAAGGTCAGTTCCTGACCCCAATACAGTAACAAGCACGACTCTCATTAGTTTCACTTCTGAGGATCTGCCTCTTGCTGCCAATAAGTAACTGCACTAAGCAAACTAGCTTAGTTCCTTGCTTGATTAACCTAGTTCCAGCAAAGGAACCATAAATATCTGCAAAATCACTACTCACAGGTAAGTGAAGATAAACAGATAATTACCGAACATCTATCTCTACTCAGATGATGGAGTTGTCTCAGTGACTAGAAGTTACAAAAAGGGTACTTTCTTATTTCAACGCCTCACTTATTAGTGTACAAAATTAATTCACATTAAAAATGAGCTGCTTGCTAAGGGTAAACTCGGATACAGAGTACGTGGGGCAAAGTTACCTGATTCTTCAGTGATACTGATGATTAAAAATTTACCAAAATTAACACTAAATCCTGCAATAATGCAGAAAATTTAAGACAGGAGGTTAGCAGCACTCGAATGAGAGAGGGTCGCTTTCCTCTCTAACCTCCCATTCCCCAGTTTGACCTCGCTGAGGGATTTCAGCCCATCTAGGACAACTACTACAATATGGTGTTAGGTGTCCCCTTCTCCTGGGCTGTGTCCACTCTCAACAAGCCTCTCCTCCTCCTCTCTGGGGACTCACTTATCAGAGACACATAGAGGCTCTTTCCAAGAGAAGGAAGAGAGTCACCAGAGGAGGACAAGAGAAGAGTATGCCTCCACTCGCTCTTTTCCCGTCTGTTGGCTGAACAGTCTTCCAACTTTCAAGAGAGGCAGAAGAAAGATAAATATCACAGTAATATCAGCACCCAAGTATTCTGGTACTGTTTGGCAGTAAGATTTAGAATTCCACTACTCCTACAGCACTGGTTTGGTCTGTCACTTGAACAGACCTCATCAGACCTTTGAAACACACAGAAGTAGAACACTGTGAAGGGTTCCTCCAGCAGGTCCAGTATGCTCCAAACTCATGACCATGTTCGTCACTTGCTTTTCCAGTGTAAGCCATGAAGGATTTTTAAAGACTTGGGGTTCCTTGAAGAAGGGTATCTTTTCCCTTACCCCATTAAAAAAAAAAAACATAAGGTATTAACAGAGCTAGAACTGTAATTCTCTGTACCCACTCTTTGCTGGTAAAGCTCCTCTTAAGAAAGGATTTGAGAAGAATCCATAGAAACTGGCTTCCATGGCTGGACTCTGACCAGAGAGAAAGTGTCTCGCAGCACACAGCTGACTGAGGATCCTGGGATCTTTGCTCTGTTCTGCAAGATCTGTGGCTTCTGGGGACAAGCTAACAGCTATTCTGTAAGGGATCAAGCTCCACTCCACAATCGAGTGAGTCCAGGAAAAAAAATACCCAAGGAAATAATGTTATTTTTCAATTTCCAAGCTTATTGCATCCTTTCAGCTAGTTCCAAGCTAATACCATTGTAGTAATTTTCCTGAATAATTTTTTTATCCAGATGACAACATCAGTTCTGCAATAGGGGCATGTGTTTTACAAAGCGTTTTATTCTTTTTCTCAGCTTTATGCTCCTCAATAAGGGTAAGTTTAAAAGGTGAAGTCTGTTCTGACACACTGAAAAATCATTCAAAGAACCTGACAGTTGCAAAGTTAAGCATTTGGGGGAAACAAGAATTAAAGATGCCCGCACAATTCTTATTACATCCCCTTTTGCACAAATATTGATCCAGTATTAGGAGCTCTCAAGCCCAAAATATAATTCAAGTGTCCTGACTGAAAACCGGCACCTTAGAAGCAAGAGGACAAATGTTTTCCCAGTCCAACTGGGGGCAATGTGCGGGACAATGGCCAAGGCACCACTCCCAGGAGAACTAAAAAATCCCAGAGGGAGACCACTTGTGCAGTAAGGGACTAAACTAAGTTTTGACAATCACTTACAGTCCTTAACTTTTGAATGCTAATTTTCACAACTCTTAAGATTCTGTTAACACAGATTTTGTGTATAAACTCTGAGATGTTTCCATAAATATAAAGAAGCAAACTTGAAAACGGAAAAAAAGAAAATACCAACATCATGCATTGTATGTAACTGCACTGACCCCTGCGTGGGTTATCAGCAGAGGTTGAACCCAAGACTTCCTGATGCCCAACCCAGCTCTCTGCCACTTTGGCTGGAAGAACAACCACCAGTGGTAGGCTCTCCTCTTCCCATGGGACCAGCCACCAGTGGGAGATGCAACCCAGAGCGTGCCAGCAGCTCACACCACAGGAATGCCGAGCAGCAGGGTTTCTAAGTTCCCCTGCTGCTCCGGAATGGGATCTAGAAATCCAGCTGCACAACCAAGATGCAGATGTGAAAAACTTGCTCTGCACACCACTGCGATTACAGAGCTGAGAGGTGGTGTCCCCAAAACGACAAGCGGGGCTCTCCTTCTTGCCCATTTCTCGTGACATCTCTGCTGCCATATAGCAAGACTTGGAGGCAGAATAGTTTCCATCATCCGGAAGTCTGCTGTGCCATATGCAATTGCAAGGCCTTTCAAATGTACAGAAAAGAGCTCCCGGTTCCCAGACCGTCGTCCCCTTCTGTAACTAAGCATCTCTCGCACCTGTGCTTTGCCCATATGACCATCCAAAACCACAACGGAAAATGTATGATGGGAACAGGTTAAAAAGAACACTGAAGTTTTGTTCCTGTGTGGGTTTTTTTTCCAGCCGCAAAATCCTAATACAATCTGAGTATTTACAGATAGAGCTAAAAAAAACACTGCAAACTGTGACTGCTTGGGAAGTCTGTTAACAGGAAGAGGATATAAAGAAATACCTCATGGATTGCAGAACTGTCCCCTTCTAAATTTCAAACTGTTGCGCCAAAGCAAAATGAAGCTTTAAATAGTTTATTTTTCAACTATACTGTCAGATATGCCAGTATTTTTGACATTATCCAAAATATCCAGCTTAAGGAAACGGGTATGTAGAACTTTATCTCCAGTGACTAAAATCTGATAAGCTGATAACTAACTGAAAAGCATGCCTTCAAATGAAAACATAGGAAGAAACTGTAATTAAAAGGATGATTTTCAATGCCTTCTCTAATTGAGTCTCTGATCTCTATTCAAAGCATCATTTTCCCGACAATGCATTATATGAAACTTCAGAACAGCCTTGCAAGGCAAGCAGTAAAGCCTCACCACAACTGATTTAAAATCTGTTCAGTTTACCACATTCCTTCACTAGGAATTGGATAAAATTGTCTTTACATCTTTCACGTTCTTTTTAACTTACACAATTCAATCTTAAAATGAATCTTTAAACATGAAAAACCAAAATGGTTAGTCGTGGATGGTTTTTCCCCCTATAAACACCTTGAGAAAGAAAAGTTTAACTTCAGTTCAAGAGATCTTGAACGCTTACCTTAGGTGCTGCCTTTTTGGGCTTTGGCTCCGGTTTAGGCGGAGCAGGTTTCTGTACAAAACATATATAAGAAACAGAGTCAGATGAATGCTATAAATGTTTTGGCAACATATTGCTAACTTTTGAAAACTATTCAAACAAAAAACAGTTCAGAGCTGTCTGCTTCATTCTGTACTATAATGGAGCAAATGTCAGAGACAGGTCGGTATCTTTCATTACCCAAACCCATGTTCCCTCGTGCATGTTACGCTGGTTAGGGTACAGAAGCTGATAGTAGTAGCAAGTGGATCATTACAGCATCTGGGTGTTAGTGTCTGCTGCGAAGGCAAGCATGTGTCAAAAATGAAAGGTATTAACACTTGGACATAACTTTATGTACAAATACATATCTTAGCTTTCACTAAAATTAAGTACTTTCTTTTTTAAACAGTAATCGTTATCCACTTGGCATTTCAAAGATGGCTTAAAAAAGGGCTGGGTTCACTAAGTGTCTGTAGAAAAGGATGCCAAGAGCCTGCTTAAGGCTGTGACTTTGGGCTGAACCCTACCACACGACATAGATTTACACCCTTTAGGACTCGGTTTACCCAACAGTTGCGCCTGCAAAATCAATGGGCAAATTACAAGTATAAGGAGAGAGCAGGTAATTTATAAAGCGATGAGCAGATATTTGTACAGAGAAGACCTACAGAGAACAAATGCATCTTGAAATCAATATTCCTTGACTCTGGATACTCACGCGTCCATACTGAATGTTAACTAACACAGATGTTTTATCTCATGCGAAATGTCTAAAAGTAAGCCTGTAATGTGTTGATACTTAAGGACTGGAAACACAGAATAGGAATTTTACTTTTAAATATTACAATACTCTAACCATGCTTTTCATAGTACTGGTGGAAAAAAACCAAATAGTTTCTCTATAAGTGTCCCCAGAACTTAGTGTCCCATGCAATGTAGAATTAAAAGAGTAAATAAAGATACTTACAGCGGATAGTCTAGCTGACCTTCTCTTTGGCTGTGTAAAGAAAGATGTGTCACTAAAATTCAGAGAGCATATAAAAAAGTGCTTTCTCAGAACCACAACCCAGAATAACATGGCACAGACACTACGTCATGAAGCCCCATATGAATTCTATGAAATTAACGGGCATGATCATAGAACGGTTTGGGTTGGAAAGGACCTTAAAGATCACCCAGTTCCAACCCCCCTGCCCTGGGCAGGGACACCTCCCACCAGCCCAGGTTGCTCCCAGCCCCATCCAGCCTGGCCTTGAACACCTCCAGGGATGGGGCAGCCACAGCTTCTCTGGGCAACCCGGGACAGTGTCTCACCACCCTCACAGTAAAGAATTTCTTCGTAATATGTAATCTAAATCTACCCTCTTTTAGTTTAAAACGGTTACCCCTCATCCTATCGCTACACTCCCTGACAAGGAGTCCCTCCTCAGCTTTCCCATTGGCCCCTTTAGGAACTGGAAGGGGCTATAAGGTCTCCGCGGAGCTTTTTCTTCTCCAGGCAGAACCACCCCAACTCTCTCAGCCTGTCCACAGAAGAGGCGATGATGGCGATGACTTGCCAGAAGCACAGCTTTGCTCCACAGTTCCCACTCTATGCCCCTGCCCTTTTTTATCCTACTGAGGTGGCAAGAGATGAAGTTTCTTTACTTCCAGGAGCTGTGCCATTAAGGCTCTACCACTGAGGCGCTGTCTGTAAGGCTAAAGGGAGCACGGTCCCGCTGTCCCTCAGCGGCCGGGACACCCAGCGCCCACCTCAGGCGACAGGCCAAGGGCTGGGCCTGGGCCTCGTAATTTCGGTGGGACACCACAGAAATTCTTGGCGGCACCGAAGCAGCAGCTCCTACCTCCTCCTTTGCCTCCCCTTCCGCTGGAGCCTGCAAGGAAAGCGAGAGAAGGAGGTGAGAAGGCGGCGCCATCCCCCTTGAAGGGCAACCCGGAGCGGGAAGGGAGTGAAGAGATGGATGGCGGACCTCCGCCGCCCGGCGGACTACAACTCCCACAATGCCTC
>VZSZ01006733.1:0-15492 GCA_013398815.1 Ibidorhyncha struthersii | reverse complement strand
CAAACGCGGGCGTGGGTGTGAAAACCAGCGTGGAGGGGCCACCTCCCTCTCGTCGCGGTCCGGTGCCGGTTTGTATATAGGAATTAGCCCTTCGCGGGGCCGGGGAGATTAAGGGCGAGCGAAGGGCTCAGCAATACAGCCGTTAGTTGCCACGTTACTTCTCTAAAGATTGCCTGTTCAGGTTGAATTGCTTTTTTCCTCGCAAAACCCATGGAAGTAGGACTGCAGTTCGGATGACCGTCGTCTCCCCAGTGACTACCAACCACCAGGCTAGCGTGTCCTACTTGCTTCTTTGGGCTAGCAAGCCTTTTTCGTGTTGCCATGCGAATCCAAGACGTTTCAGCAAAAGGAACGAAGCTAGACTGCGTCTAAGCTAGCTTGGACATAGCATCATTTTCAGGGCAACATCGTTTTGTATTTTTGACCCTCGCTCCCTTGTTATCTTCCGCTAATTGATTTGAGGATGCTGGACTGGGGGGAAATGACAGATTTTCTTTCCTTCAAATATTAGTTTAACTGTTGCTGAAAGCTTAGGCTGAGGGTAAGAAGATTTCATGAAGCTTAATAATTCTATGATTTAAGAAAAAATCCTTGTAGAATATTAAAATAGGTAATTCTCACATTAGCATTCAGAAATTCACAGTTACTTTAACTTTATAGGCAAAATATGTAAAGCTCGTTGAACTACTTTAAACAAATACCACCATAGTAATGCTGAAAGACTTCTTGAAAATAAGGCACTATTCATAAATACAAAAGCACCGGTAGATGTGGGTGGAAACCATTTGCTGAATTCTCTTCTAGTGCACGATCATTATTTCTTACTCCCCCAAAATAATCAGCATGGCAGGTGATATAAGTTGGTTGAAAATTAATTTTTCCAGCCGTTGACCTTCTGCTGACAAAGCTTAACATTCGCTCCTCTACTGCCCGGTCCCCAGACTTCCCCACAGCCTTTCGATAAAATGGCTCCTGTGGTAAAACATTTCAAAGGCCCTTTGGACTTCAGCTTTCACAGTCCATCACAAATGCGTGTACCCCCACTCCTTCAACCAGAGAGGCTTTTCCTGCCCCTGGGGAGGAGTACCCAAGTGACCTTCAGAAGTCACCGGTCAGGCTGTGAATTTGTCTGACAGCTTAGTCAACGGGAGGTAACTACTGGCTGTGCAGTTGCTCAAGGGTAACTTGGGTGTCAGTCTCTTAAAAAGAGGAGATGACAGGCATGAGTTTCACCGGCCGAGGCATGGGGTCTCGTTTTATTCCAGACTGCACGTCACCCATACTGTGCCACAAGGGACAAGTGCCACAAGGGACAAGTCACTCTGCCCTGGTCTACTACGGCTTGGAGGGCCTTACTGACAGGCCACTCTGTCCTGGCAGGAGCAATCCTCACAGGATGAGGGGGATGTAAATGGAAATACTGTAAATGGAAGTAGCGCCGAAGGGGATAGGAATTTTAAACTGTCGGTCACAGCGCACATCATCTTCCCTAGCGCTTATTTCCAAGCATAGTGTTCAAAAGCAGAACAAATCCCATGGAATTTCTGGGGGATGCACACAACGGGGATAAATTCCTCTGCAACAGGCCGCTTTACGTGCCTTTCTCTTCTCTCTGCACTGCGCAGATCCATCACAGGTACCTGGTCTGCTTGTTACTGGTCCCAAAGGNCCATCTAACACTATGAAAATAAAAGTGTGAAAATGTTCCTCGGGGAAAATATACGGAGTGTATATAGTTGAAAAAGAAAGAGAGGAAAAGAACTAAAAGAAGAAAAGTGAAAATAAGCATACAAGGAGGGGTATCTTATACCTGACCAGGATCTCACACAACATTTACAGGTGTTCTTTACAAATGTCTGTTAAGTATATATACATGTATATTTACTGCTCGTCTTTCATATTTTGTATTTATGTTAGCAGGCCTTCGCACATGGAGTCTTTTCTTAAATGACCCTCATTTGCACAATTCTTTCCCAGGTCTGAGATGTCCATTCTTTCTGAGAGACTACCAAACCCACTCTAGAGCTTTTCTTAAGACTCAGGGGTTTCTTTTCTTAAGACTTCAGGGGGTTTCTGATGCTGAGCCCTGTTCTCAGTCACCTGGTCTTCGAGCTTTGGTTCAGCAGAAGGGCATGAAACTCATTTGATGGGAGCCGGCAAATTACACGCCGTTTATGCTTTTGGAGCATACGTCTGACAAAATGTTCCACCACAGCGCCCATTAATGGCAATAGAAAGTTCCCACCAAGGTCAGGGTTTGAATCTGTTCTTAGTAACTAAGCTTTCCGTTGCCACTCTTAGTTCTCTCACTTGGTATTATGCAAAACAGCATTTGCCCATACCTTTGGCTGCCGCTGGCTTTCATTTATCTTCCTTCTCTGTTTTCCATTCCCTATTTCTTTTCCTCTTCTTCTTTCCTCTCTTTTACATCTCATTACCTGGAATATGTTCTACATCTCAGGGTATCTGTCTTCCTGTAATTCCTAAGCCAGCTAACATTTTGTCAGTTTAACAGACGCCAAACTAGATTAGTAAATAACATAGGAGTCCATGCTCAGTTTCTTCACGTATTTCCCATTTTCAGGTAAATCGTGGCTTGAAGATTTTTACTTTTTGTTTCATCAAAGTTGAGGCATCGTTCAAACGGCAGAAATATATAATTAGATACATTTACACATGTCTGGGGTACCAGCATGAAATGGAACTAACGGACTTTCTCACTAACTCCTCCCTAAGTGGATATTCACTGGCTTTCTTGCACTGCACTTAATACAATTTTAGATGCTTTTTTCTCTTCTTCATGAACTGGCTTCTTACTCCATTGACTATGTCAATCTGAAAGACTGTCTGCAGAAACAGGTTCGGCAGTTAAAATGGAACGTGAGTCAGCAATATCATATAACTGCAAAAAAAAGTTAAATACTCTGAATAAACTAGCGTGTTGTATGCATGTGCTGTATGTGAACTAATCCTTTTAGTCTTTGCAGCAGTAGGAAGCCTAGACTGATGTGTCTTCTGAGCAGCATACTTCAAGTAGGCTATAGATCAACTGAAGGTGACCCAGAGGTGAACAACAGGAAGATGTGTAGAAGACAGGATCCATGAAGAAAAGCTGTTGAATCAGCTGGTTTGATTTATCGTACAGAAATATGGACTGAGGAGAGAGAGGACAATAGTCTTCCAGCGCACAAAAACATGCCACAACGATGGCAAGGTAAGGAACTGTACACAGACGCAGGGGATAAATGGACTTGAGCAGCATTTAGACAAAATTAGTTTAAGAATGAGGGAAAATCTTTCCAAGATCTAAGATCAGGTTAAGTAAACATCTACAGAAATTTAGTAGTACAGGATCCTACGTCAGGCTGCAAGCATCAAAGTCCCTTTTAGACACGATGCCTATGATTCCGTGACTCTGCTTTCAAGCACTGTGCTGTGAAAATTCTGTTCTCCTTCATAAAGCACGGAGAGATATAAAATAAACCTACCCAGCTTACTCTGAAAGAGTTTCAAAAAGCATCTAGCTTGATCGAAGGATATGTAATTTGTACCCAAAGCAGTTGTGTCCAGGGTGTGTTTCATGAGGTGACCCATTTCATCCTTATCTTGCAGTAGCAAGTGCTCTCACTGGTCCTCACAAAGGAAATGTCTAATAAAAGGAGTCTCTGCGCATTTCTAATTAGGTCAGCAATTCACAGACTTAAGGTTTGAAACTTTAGGTTTTGAGACTCTGTGAACAACCTCCACTCCCTGGTTCAGGTAATGTACTAGAGGGAGACAATCTCATTGAACCCAAATCGGCTCTTCGCCTAAGGTGGCTCTATTAAGGCAGCCCAAAGGAATGCAAACCAAATATTGAGTTCAGCAAGGTTTATACTGGAATCGTAACAAAATAAATTTAGTCCAGTAATTTAATCTGTAATCAGTATAATCTTCTACTGTCGTTTTTATGTTACTTAAAGAGGAATCCCTTCTCTTCCCTTTTTCTAGGAGCCATTGCAGGTCTCGAGGTCATCAGCTACCTATGATGCAACAAAGGAAAATCAGGACTCAGAAGTAATTTTTTTTTTTTTGTGTGTGTGATTTATATGCTCCTCCCATGTCCTGTCCTGTCCTGAAATGTCTAGGTGGGCAAACGTATTTTTGGTTACCTGTGTTTTAGATACTATGGTGGGTCTAGATTACACTTACCCTTGAAATCATCTTTTCAAAAGCCGCGTGACTGAATAGTTTTATGTGCTATATTAATTTTTTTTTTGCCTGCCTGTTGTGTGCTGGAATTTTTCTAATATTAAAAGGGAAGCTAGACATTGTTAAGCAGTCTATAGGAGAGGTCTTTTTCCTAACTGATCTTCTATTGTAACCTCACGCCATCTGATGCAAAATTACTTTTGGCTGCTATGAGTTGCAAACCAATAAGCATTGATAATCAGCCTGTGAAGACTAAAACCGTACCTGATGTTTTGTCCCAGTGAAACTGCACGATTGTAGATTTCAAATGTGACTTAGAAATTACTGTTTGCGTTGCAAGAAATCTTGCTAAGGCAAACAGCATCTTTGCCTTGGTTCAGATACCGTGAGACACACGGAGTGTTTGCCACTAGGGCAGCATCCCAGTGTAGCTAAGGCCGGAGGGACCGCAGTGCCAAATTATGGGATGAGGTTGTAGATAGGGAGCATGACACTCTTCTACCAATACTAAGCAAAGATTGCTTCCTTGCAGAAAAAAAGAGAGAAACATTCTTACCCTTTAGTTACCAAACAGAAAACTCTACCAGGCCCTACTATAGCCTTTCCACCACTGCAGCTGTCCCCTCATTCGATGTTAGCTTCATCCCTATAATGTGTAGGTAAATTGGGGGTCCTGAGTTGCGGGTCCTTTTGATTCCTTCTTCAGGTAACTCTCTGCAGAGGTAATTTTCTTTGTAAGAAGCTGAGGCACCTTAGTAAGAATCGTCAAAGGAATACAGTAGGGATACTCATTAAAAAAAGAAGTGGGAGAAATATGGTGGGGGGGAAAGCATTAGTGGTAAATAAAACGGTACAATGGTTCTCTCCTCCAATTGAGTCAGATGTCAACATCTGGAGCTCTAAGGTCTAGTGAGGTTTCCACTTACCCTGCTCATCTCCATCCATCCATACTCCTGCCTCATTACTCGACAGTGAGAGAGAACGTACTCATTTCTAATTTGAGCGGTGTGGAGATTACTCACTTCCCATTGGCTTGACCACAACATGGATGACCTTACCTCTTTTTTCACTTATCAATATACCACTGGTGATACAGCTTAATTATGTGAATCATCTTCAGCAGTTCTTATTGCTTTCGAAGGTGTTACTCATAATCTCCCAGAGATCTGTCATGAGAAGGAACACATGCCTCTGTGGGAACGCCAGCAGACCAGCAAATCATCACTGGATTTAAGCATACAAAAATCTTGTCCTTTCACTAATTGCAAATACAAAAATGTTGTAATTTCACTAGTTGCAAATAACCATATAAAAAATCTGCCCTTTCTCCTTTCCAATTTCTAAACTACGTTTCCCAGAAATCTCAGGTCTTGAGTCAAAGTGCACATCCACCTCTTGCGATAACAGCTCTAGCTAGCTGATGCAGTCTCCTGTTAGGGAAACGTCCTGACAGATGAACAGTAAGTGCAGAAAACCATATAATAGCATCTTTTTTTCCCCTCCCATATTAAAGAAAAAAAAATCAACAGATTTCAGCAATCGCTAAGAAACTTTATAACAGCAGGCATACGTTTGGGTCTTTTTTTATATCTTGTAAGTAAGCTTTAAAACATTCATATTTTCCTAAGAAGAACTCGTCAAAGCACTTGATAGCCATCTCTGCATAAAAATACAGGATTTTATAGGCCTTGTTCATATTGAAATGATTAATTTGTTTTATTGTATACTGCTTACTATTTTGGGATAAATCTGTATGAATGTGTGCCCTCCAGTTTGGAATGAAAGTATCATCTCTTAATTTTGTGTATGTTGTTTTTAAAAACTACTGTGACGATCCATATTTATATACACTTGACAGTACATCATTGCCAGATTTCAAAAGCTAATCACGTGCCTTCCAATGCTTGATGGTTTTAAATAGATGAGATGAGAACCTCTGGATTTTTTTTTCCATACGTGGGAGATGCCAAGAAAAACTCCTAAACGTGATTTTTTTTTCCCTCCTCCCAGAAACTGTGGCCTTCTAAGAAAAAAAAAAAAAACACATCTAGAATTGCTATTTTAAAAATTATCCTGATTTTTTAAGTCAATCTAATAATGGGTGTGGGGGGAGGGAGAGTCCAGGCATTAGTTCTGAAAGCACAGGATTGATGATGCTAATGTTGCCAACCTAAACATGAGGACTGGTTTGTTGAGCTTCCTGCCTCTTCCACCCAGCCATCCTCAAGGACCATCTATTGCTCTTACCTAGGAGGGACTGCTTTTCATTTAAAGCTACAGTAATGACAGTGTTGAGATCTATGTCCACTCATTAGCCTACTTCTTAAGAGTTCAATCTATTGCTAGCGTCTTAAATCTATAAAAACTTGCCCCATTAATGAGGTTTTCATGACGCCTAGTGAGTAGTTTTACAAGGCTGTGTCCAAATAAGTTTACCCTTCATTCACCCTTCATCCGTTTTCCAAAACATTTGTCTCTTCTTCTGCACTGATACTTTAATCTTTGCCTCTATGTTGTTGCACTGTAGTTCTATGGTATAGTTGCATTGGGTATATTAGTTATAGAGAAATGACCAGATTTTGGAAATAATCTCGAAAGGTTTGCCACTCTTCCCTTTACAGTTTTCAACGATTCATCAAATAATGTTGTTTGTGTCATGTCCTCCCTCAGGTCACTGAATTATAATGATCACTTATCTACAAATCTTTCCTACATTTTCTTTCTATTAGAATAAGCCTCTCTTTCATCAGGATTATCAGCAAAAGCTGCAGGATATTTTATCTGGCTGCAGTTCAGCTTCATGTGGGGGTGCTCACATGCACCCTGCGGTATTTTGTGCAGTTATAAGCAATTTATGAGATGTTTAAAAGTGCATACTTTACTTTTCAGGTTTAACCCTTTGCTTAAATCCAGTGTCTGATTAATCTCAGTACAAGATTTCTGTGGAGACCAGGGTCTAAATTTTAAGTTGTGTTGACTGCCTCCACTCTTTCATCACCTTCATCAGAGCTGAAGGTTCTCAGCACTTTTTTTGGATGCAGCCCTAACATACTTTACATGCATTATAAAAAATTCTTCCCAAACCAAGCGCAGGCTTACTGGGCAAGTTACTGGGCCATTATGACTTCCTGGCATGACACCTGCACTCCTGCATTGGGATTTGGACTAGATGGCCTTTAAAGGCCCCTTCCAATCTCAACTATTCTACGATGCTACGATTATCTGAAATCATCTGCCATAGCCCCCGTCTCTGCCCCCATACTGTGTGCTCCCTGAAAGCTGCAAAGCACGAGGACAGGTTACCTAAGGAAACATGCAAAACAAATCCTGGGCTGGCAGGTGCTGCGCTCCTGCGATGCCTACCATCCATGACGGCAAAACAAGTAAAGCATGGAGCAGAAATCAGTTATTTGATGACTTCAGCAAACGAAGTCTCCATGACCCTGCCTTAGCACAAAGTCTTTGATTCTCTGTGGCTTTTAGAATCAATTTCTCTTTCTGCTTTTTTAAAAGAAGGGGGGGAAATAAGTATAGGTGCCACTGTGCTTGTACCTGTGCACCCATACCTGTGCCTCCAGAAAAATGAAGAACTGGGGCATCTTTGGAGAAAATATAAACAGTTCCTGTAGGATGGACAGATTTCAGACCAGGTTATAAATGAAATTCTTTGAGAGCAGACAATGACTTTTTTTCTACATGTTCCTACAAAAGTTGCAAATTGGAGACTAACTTTGTGACCTTTACATGATACTATTACGTAAACATTAATAATGAATGCTACTGGCGCTAGTAGGAAATGGTGGGGCAACATCATCAATCTGTCCATGGAGATTTTTTATACAAAAAAGAGTAGCTGTAAAGTAGCTATGTTCACTCATAGGGTCCTAAACCAAGGAAATGCACCAATATAAATGTAATGTAATTCACGCCAGGAAATGTCTTGATACGGTCTCTGTGTATGTGACAATGCATGTAAGTTAATGATAATTCTTCCTATTTGTAATGGCTACCTATTGTCTGGTCTAGCTAGAGAACAAACGCAGTCAAGAATCTAGGAATCTTGACTGCTACACTGCCTCTTGTTTCCTCCATTAATCTATGAGACATCCTCCTCCTCGTCAAGATGGCATTGCAACACAGAATGGCTGATTGCCGACCTTAAATGATTAGTCCCCAACGTCCTTCCAAATCCAGAGTCGAGTCCCAGAATCTAGTACCACTCTGTAGGACCTTCCTCACCACTTCACATTTTGTCTGCAGGGTCTTCGGTTGCAGGAGAGTTTTACGCCTTGTAAATTATTCCCTCTAAAGTGATAGAAAGCTTTATTCACAGAATCATTATGGGTTTATTTGTGTGTGTGCTGGAGGTGATATGGTCTTTTGCCTTTTGCTCTTTGATTGGTATAACAGGGATCTTCCATACAACAGTTGTCAACGCTATTGCCTACTCAGTCACCATGAGCCGTAAAGTGAGAACGCATTTATTGCTTTTACCAAACACAGGCTCTTGGCTAAATGTTTCCTTATTATGTTTTTTCACTTCCTTTTTTTTCTTCTTTTAGAAAGTCGTAACTTGGTTTAATTCTATAGGCGATGTCCCACTTTGTCTACAGAGAACGTCTCTCACAATCAATGGGGCATAAAGGTAAGGGGGGAAACATCTCTTTTGACAACTGTAGGTGTCCATTTAATTTTGGCAATTACAAAAAAATATACATGCTTTTTTCTAGAAATTTCTTTACAACTTTCCTATTGTTGTATGGGTATGTTTCCTTTGTAATGTGGAAATCAAATCTTAATTGCCTGTTATTCCTTAGAAGTGCATTGTGTCAGCTCTTGTAGAGATTGCCCTATTAATAAATCTTATTTTTTGGTCTCACGATACAGAGCAATCTGTTTTCTATATGTAGCATAAGTATACGCTTGGGAAGAATTTGCTATAGGACAATAAGTATTCAAAGGCCTTTAAGGATGACTATTATGCCTACTTACGCATTGACAAAAAAAGACCGTAAAAGAACAGAAAATGTAAGGTAATAATTTCCAGAGAAATTGGGAAAGAACTGTGATATAAGAGAAAAATGATGTGCAGAAGAGAGTCAGCAGTAAGTGATAAGAGAAGAGATGTGTTAATCGGAATGGGAGTGAAGAAAGAAAGATTTTGGAACCAAACAAAAGAGGAGCTCTTTGGTAAAACAAACCATTGTATTAAAAATATACAAGAATTATAGCATTTCTTTGGTATTTCTAAGAATTTGTTTCTAACTCAACAACTATATTTTGAAAATAAAAATGAAAGCTGGGTTCAAAAGTGTAATCCTACATCATATGTGGTATTTCTGGAATCCACAAGACCCTGTTTCTGCCAATAATCTCCATGGCTATAGCTCCCTTTTTGAATTTAGAATCTGTTACTTCTCTCCTTCAGACTAGTGCGGCTTGTCTGATGGTCTTCCTTGTAGATGCTTACAGACCAACCCAGTTCCAGTTGTTTTAAGTGTATTACATTGTTTGTCTGTCAAGGTATTCTGCTGATAATGTAGTGAAATAATGCAAACCTTACCCATAGAAATCTAATAATTGGCAAGTGGGCGCCTTCTGCCTTCTAGTTCTTTGTCACAGGTTACTTCAGCTAGTCATTGTTCACGTAGGTTATCACAACGGTAACGAAATTTGAGTGTACTGAATCTTACGTGCCTAGTTCTAGTCTTCACTGAATCACTGGCCTACTGAATGACTTTATGTGAGTCATTTCCATCCCTGTGCCTCCTGCCTCAGTGAGAAGATGGGGGCGTTCATGCTAGTTGCTCCTCTATGTGCTTTGCTGTCTGCTCATAGTGCTATGAAAGACAGCAGTGGTATTATTAGTGATGCAAAACCAAAACGGATTGCAGTAGCTTTGGATGATACAAAAGAAGCAATAACAAAGCCAAAGGATATAAATATACCACCTTCTTTGGATGTTTGAGCCAGTGTCGCTGAATGGGAAATGCCCAAAAAAGTGAGCTAGACCTTGGTCTTCATGGCTTCCAAAAAACAACAGGGACGTTTTGATGCTATTACTGACAAAATTGTTAACACTTTCTTACATAAAGGGCAGGGTATTGGCCACTCCTCCACAGTTTGTAATGAAGGCATTTCTGAAGATGTCATCTGTAGATGCTAGTGACCGCATCAGTTGTTGCTCCTCACAGGGAATATTGCTGGTGGTGTTCTCACCTACAAGGCCTTCTTTTCTTTATCTGTTTGACTACTGATATGGGTGAAACAGGGGAAAATCATCATTTCTTCCCAGGGACAGAAACAAGTAAGGAGATCAAGCTTATCTTGTCGAAGACACCGTATATATCTTCTGAGATATGCTGATATTCCCTGAATCACTCTTGGCTTGTTCAGGAAATTTTGTGGAAGTACAAGGCCTCTGCTTTCTCAGTATGCAAACGGTCTGTATGAAAAAATACTTTCTTTATCCAGTCACTTAGAAAAAATGGAAGAGTAGATTGAGTCAGACTCAATTCAACCAAGATAATGGTGATATTGGCATATAGATATATCTAAGAGGAAACAATTCAGGATGATAAAGGCATACCGTTTATGCAGAAACAATTTTCACACAGTGTGTTTGTTGCACCAAGCACAAAATATTAAAAAAACTTATGTACTAAACAAGTTTCCTTGGACCTTAAGATATACAGAGAACCCCTCATTTTACTCAGGGCTCAACTCCGAATCCCTGCTTTAAGAGTAAACCATTACTACGAGGTAAGAGCATGAGAATGGATACACAGTGTCAAAACACTCAGGTTTATGCACCATTCTGGGGTTTGGTGCTGTTTTTCCTCTTTTTTTTCTCTCATTTAAGCGTGATTCATTGAATAAAAACTTCACACACAGAATTCTCATGGCATAAGACAAATCTCCAGCTATGTAAACTTTAAGTACTCCTTTAAAGGAGCTCACTTGTATTTCTTTTGATAGGTCTACAACTTTCCACTTCTCTTCCTCCAGTTGTTACTGTTTTACCGTTCTCTATGTTCTGCATCTGGGTTTACAAGATGCTACTGACCACACAAACCAAATTCAATATCCTCTATTTGGATTCCTACCAAACCACAAGCCCATATACTCTATTATTTTTTTGCTAACTTTTTCTGTATCTCATTTTTTCTTTTATGTAATTATCATCAGTCTCATAAGAACAAGCCCAACTCTTTCTGTGGTGCTGCACTAATGCAACTGAAACTCAGATTTACCCCTTAGAAATCGAAACTCGGTTTCTTCTGTTGATACCAATAATATTTTTTCCATAGACTTCCTCATTCTCCCACTATTGTTTTATGTTGCAGCAGAATATTATTCTAATTCAATCATTTTTCAACCAATCTAATATAGCTCAAAAGTGGATTAGCCAGCAGGCACTGGTAGACTGCACATCCATCAGTTGACAGCTACAAAATCACTGGATAATTAAATCCAGAGAGAGATCCAGAAAGGGAAGGAACAATTCATTTGTCTCCTACTTCTCCATCTGTTGCTGTTCACTCCATACAATTGAGGATCAACTCCTTGGCCTTTCGTCTTCCAGTCACCCAAAGCTGGAAGTGGCCTCCACCCTTGGGGCAGGAGAAACAATGCTTTGAGAAACTGAACGCGGCATAAGGGAGAAGAGGAGATGTCTGATCCCCCCACCCCCTTTTGTCCCTAGGCAGGAAGTTTCTTCAGAAGTCACACCAATACTAGAATATCTACAAAGGATTTGCACCGTGATGGCTATGTTGATGTAACTACAGCACAGCATGCAACCCTATGGCTTGCAAATCCTGAGCGTGGGCATTCTGTAAACCATCTGTAAACTGCCCTAAAAGCAGGACAATATACGATACCTTATTGTTATACTGAAGTAAATAAAATGTTGTAATTCCATTACTAAGTGCTGATGGTTTTCTCCTTTGTGTGCATTTTTATGATGGGCTATTTTTCCTTCTTCACATTTCATCATGTTTTGACAAAATAAGGGGGGGGAGTCAGATTTTTTGGTGAGCTTAATTTCTCTCTTTCTCTCTCCCCTCCTTTCCTATCTCAAGTAAGTGTCACCAGAAGATGCAAGCATGGAGGTTCTCCAGTCATGATTTCTCTTAATCATGTTCCTTTTCTAAGCGGTTTTTCTTAGACTGCAGAAGTTACCTTCGGAAAAAAAAGGAGCTTGAACTTGTGTGTTCTGTTCATAACAGGATGTCTTCCTTCAAGCTGGCTGAAAACCACTATGCTAATACTAATACTGATTAGTATGAGCATTACTGTTTCTATTCTTCGAGAAGGCTATTTACTATTTGCAAATAGTAAATTTATTTTTACTACAAATATTTTCTATACCATCTTCTATATAACAAGTTGCATTATGACGTTCACCTAACTGAATGTGACTGGTTAGAAAATGTGTAGACTTTTCCCCTGCCGTACCGGTATCCCCCATGCTGTCTCTGCCTTCTAACGTTGTCAGGGCTGCCGCGCTGTAAACGCTGCTTAATCACCACTCTCATCAGTGAGCTAAAAAAATAAAACGTCAATGAAAGTAAGAGGTCCATTTCTCCTTTTGAATATCTGCCAGCAGATTAGTTGCGGGGTGGGGGGGGGGGGGTTAGGGTTTGGGATTTTCCTTTTCCTGCTTTAAGGAGTGGCTGTTGAGGGAGGCTCGAGGAAGCTGCTTCGGCAGGGAGAAGCTAAAAGGTTTTGTTAGTGGCTGTGGGTGCATGAGACGGGCGCTGCAGCGCATTTTTGTCAGTCTGAAATAAAACAGCTTTTTTAATGGCGTGGACCCCTCCCTGCTGCCCAGAGGGTGCCTCAAACAATTGGAGTGGAATGGGAATTCCGAGGCGGGGGGGGAGAAAGACGAAAGAGTCACGAGGCCTTCAAAGGAATCGGGCTGGCCATTCCATCCTCTCCTAACATTTTAAAATAATCCCCTGGCATTTAAAATAAACCTAATTTTCTTCTCCTTGGACTATGCATAAAGTAACATTACTCCTTAACTCTTCAGATCCAGCTCTTTTGACAGAGGCATACAACTCCCTTTCTCCCCCTCCAAAAGGGCATTTTGTAGGGTATGGCTTTATTTCTTTAACTGATTGCAGGGACAGATCGGGATTGAGCAGCATCCAAAACCAGGCCAATCCACAAATCTTGACTTCTTAACTCGCTGCGTCTCAAAGCCAGAAGCACCGAAGTGATCGACACACAGCTTGGAAGCCACCCTTGAAACAGGGGGAGCCACCTCCCCACCGCTGCCTCACACAAGTTGGTGTCGAGGACAGCCCGGGGTGGGATGGTGGCAGCCTGGCAGGTCTCCACCACTCCCTACCCTCAGCCTTGCTGTTTTCAGGGTCTTAAGCTCAGCTCCACATTAAAATATATTAGTCTGAAAGGTCAGGAGAAGGTCTTTCATAACAAATTATAGTTCTACTGGAATAAGTTGTACTAAAGACACAATGTCACTTGTGTATCTGGAAACTACGCGAGCGTAACTGTCAGCTTTAAATAAGTGATTGCTAATTGGAGTATCTAAGTGTGATTGCAGCTGCAAAATTTTTTGAGATGTAAACAGTGCTCACCGTTGGTGTTATTCTGTGGTACTTCTGACAGCATCATCTATTAAATGGTACAGTGCAGCGTTTCTGTACAGAAGTTGAGCTTCTCCATGTTACGGCCTGCCACCGATAGATTTGTGTGCTTTGGCCCCCAAACCGAGACACTCAACGCCATGTTGGTGTCCGAGCACAAGCCAGGTAAGTGGAAATGGGGCAGCTAAATAATGTAATGTAATAATGTAATGCTGTGTAATGAACGCAGTACCCTCCAGGAGAAGACAGACTCCCGAAGGCAGTGGGTGGCACCCCTGACCGGGGCCAGCTCAGCTGTACAAAATGGTGGGATTAAGGGTCTTCCTTCTGCCTCTCGCTCCAAGCTCAGTCTTCCCAATCCCAAACAGACTCTGACCTCCCCACTTCTTCACGGCACAGGTTGCAGTATGTCTTTTTGTGCACATCACTGCAAAAGGAAGGGACGATGAGCACTCGGTCCTGATGGAGGACATCCACAGAACAGAACAAGAATTAGATTAGAATAGAATAGGAATAGAATAGAATAGGTTTGGGTTGGAAGAGACATTTAAGATCATCAAGTCCAACCGTTAACCTTGCACTGCCAAGTCCACCGCTAAACCATGTCCCTCAGCACTACATCTACCCATCTTCTAAATACCTCCAGGGATGGTGACTCCACCACTTCCCTGGACAGCCTGTTCCAACGCTCGATAGCACTTTCAGTGAAGAAATTTTTCCTAATATCCACCCTAAACCTCTCCTGGCATAACTTGAGGCCATTTTCTCTTGTCCTATTCCTCCCTGTTACGTGGGAGAAGAGACCGACCCCCACCTGGCCACAACCTCCTTTCAGGGAGCTGTAGAGAGCGATAAGGTCTCCCCTCAGCCTCCTTTTCTCCAGGCTAAACAACCCCAGTTCCCTCAGCCTTCTCTCTCGCAGGACAGCCAGTTGTCCCAGCTGGCCACAGCGGTGCCGCCATGGATGGCGTTCCTCGGTTCACACCAGGCGCGAATCCATCCACACCCTTTTTTACTTCCACGAAATCCCAAAGCACTATCATACCTTAAAATAGTATTTCAGTGCATGAACGCAGCGTCAGCAACACTGTACATAGTACCAGCTGATCTTTGCTTTTTAAAAGTAAACTTAGAATAAAGCCTTAATTACCTGCATAATTAATCCCCGTTCACAGGGATTTGCATGCCTGAATAATTAAAGAATTACAGTCTTAAAATAAAAAGCAAGCAAAGCCTGCTTTTTTTACTTGAAAAGCTTCAGCGGCAATCATGATAGTTCACAGTACATAAATAATTCAAACTGAGCTTCCTCGTCTTTTTTTTTTTTTCTTGCAGAAATCCTCTTAGTGCTTCCTAATTAAATGAAAATATTTTATAAGCCATCATTTTGTGACATCACAAGAATATTTCAAACTCTGGATTAGACAAGCTGGATTTACATTTTCGGTATTTGCATTCTGACGTTCCGAGCCGTTTAATGGAACTATAAACCACCACAAAGCGGTGATAAAACAGGCGCGTGCTTTTAAAATGAATGAAAAAAAAAATCTATGTTGTGCTCATCAGCTGAGTTTAACTCAACTTTTAATTTTACTCGGCAGCTCGGCACTTTTGCCTTAAAAACGCTCAGGCTGCAAATAAAAAAAAATTACAAAATCCTGACAAAAACTACACAAACAGCGGG
>VZSZ01006707.1:363-11148 GCA_013398815.1 Ibidorhyncha struthersii | reverse complement strand
GGGGGGAAGTGGGAAACCAGGTCGCTCTAGCAAGAGGAAGAGGAAGGGAAAAGGAAGATTTGAGTAGGGTGGAGAAGTCCTAAAGAACTGGGATTCCCATTTCTGCTGTGATGAGGAAGGGATCACAGTGATGGAGGCAGTTGCTGCCCGACATTGCCAAGCTCCAACTCTCTCCTCTTCCTCCATGGAGGAAGAAGCAGGGTCTAAAATAGGCAGTTGGGCCACAACTGGCTTGCTCCTCTTCCCTGTCTTAGGAATCTCATCTCCAGGGTGGCTGCCTGCCTTGCCTGTGCCCTGACATGGACACTGCATCCAGCAACAAATTATTGCTCCTGTGAGGCAGGGCCAGAAGACCCTCAGTGCAACAGAAACAAAGCACAGCCCTGAGATCCCATCTCTGCCAAAAAGCTGTAAAACCGAGTTCCCCTGGAGGGTTTTTAATTGACTTCAGGTAGGTTAAAATCCAAGGAAAAATAAAAAAAAAAAGTGTTTTCTAGTGCTCTTAGCTGCAGTTTTCTTGGAGTGACAATGCATTACTGTAGGTTGTTACTCCATTTTGATCCTCTGCAAAAATGAGGTCTCTCATAATTAGTGTCTGGAAAGATAGCAGGTGTCCAAGGATGGATTTTTTTCCCCCTTCCTTCTCTTTATTCTTTTGTAACATAAAGGTGAGTTAACAACACTGTCTGTTCTGCTGAACTTAATCTAGATCCATCTGAACTTCAATTCGTCCCAGCAGCAAAATGTTTATTAAAGACCTGTCAAATGCCCATATTCTGTGGATCATCACAGGAGCTGACAGTGCGACAAAGGTTTGAAATCCAGTGCATATCACTGGAGGATGCCATTAAAATGAAAGTGAGACCAAAACCTCGCAGCTGTCACTCATTATCTAGGACATTCTCACACAGGAGATCTCACACACTTCCCTTTATCTAACATGGTTCTCCTCTTCTAACTTCCCCATTTTTGCTGTAATTAAACAGCTTTCCAACAAAAACATTTAAAAAAAAAGAACCAACCCTATAAATCTCTATTAAAATATGCATTTCTACTCCATTTGGAGTCCTCCTGCATGTCCAATTAATCACTGTATCTCTCTTTTTGGTCACCTGCTGCTCATTTTATAGTCTGTTATATTTTAGAGCTTGAAAAGAAGAATAAATAGGTATGGCTGAATTTCAACCATTCAAACAGAGCTTTTACAAGAAAAATTGTCCTCAGCCGCTTGCCCTTATCTCAGACCAAGCCTGAACATAACTTTGTTCCGGTTCAAATAAGACAGGCTAATAATGTTTCTGTCCTCATTATTTTTTGGATTTTCTCCTGTTTTTCCAATTCTGGTTTTGACTGGGAATTTAATGGCTGTGATAGCTAGATCAAAACTGTATCAGTGCTGTCAGTGAACAGCTCTTAGTCATGAGAAAAGGCTGCTCTTAGCTGTCTTGACCAAAGGTAGGAAATAACCGAAGCCTCATAAGCTTGTTCTTAAAATGCTTGATATCCAGTCTGAAAGACCACTTTTACACCCATTTACCTCCATCAACATCAGAGACACTATGCCAGAGCAAAAATAATGGAGTGTTGACTCAGGGTTCTATAATTTTTAAGTTATTCTTTATTTACTTTAGGCTACAGTATGTTTAATTGTCTCGTCTTCACTCTTGAACCCAGGTCTCAAGGAGCCCTTTTTATTAAAAAAACAGCGGCCAGAGGAAGATCCAATACAAGACGTTAAAATTACTTGACTGTGATCTCATCATGTCCTACATAATTATGAAACAGTTCCACTTTTTTGTGTCTATAATTGCTACAAATTCATATTAAAAGGAAGGTCATCCATATTAGCAGAGCTTTCAGATTTATTACACTACTCTGTCACTGCTTTGATGTTAAAGATTTTGACAAATATATTTGGTATAAAGAACCATATTAATGGTAATTATGTCATTTACACATGGATTTTTGTGATTAAATAATTTTATTTTTAGAATATCAGTGCACAACTTACCTTACACTGTAACTATTTAAAAGTTTTATTGTGCATTAATAATCTTCTACAAAAATTATCAGAATAATTCTAGTATGACTGCAGGTTAAATTCTGTTCCATTAAGAACAGAGTTAATAATGCCAGTCATACACTTAAACTTAGGGGTAATTATACATGTTTAAAAATATATTCTAAGTGTAATTACAGTGGAATTGCAGTAAAACTGCTATGCAATGAAAAACACTCCATTACCCAGTATACCTGAGGCAGGTGGAAACTTAACTAAATCAGATGACTTAGTACTTAAGCCAGCTACTTGGAAAGTTTTTCAGGAACATTGCAGTTAATAGAGAACAGCAAAAATACAGGGATTTTTTTAAAAAACATCTTTGATAAATTACAGTTAAGGCTAATAATACACAGCAGTAACAAAATGTCCATGATACTGACAGTTCAAAAATGTGTTAGAAAACTAGACTATCCAGACCAAAGGTTTTGATTTTGGCCTCAATTTCTAAATGCAGTTAAATACAATAGGAGTTTTGGGGAGGGATTAGACAGCAGTTGTTTAGACTGAAGAAAGAAAAAGAGGATGGTATAAGAAAAGCCTATGTAATGCTGCCCAGAAGATGAAGTGCCCAGCAAAAAGGTGCCTGGAAACATGAAACCATTCTTGGTGCCTCAAGCTCTGCTTGTGAAAATGAGGCATATCTTCACATATTCTTAATGACTAAAAAGCATGGCACTCATGCATTACTTGACTATAGTAGCAATGCTGCCTCCTAATAGAGCAACCCTGGAGGCCTCGAATACTGATTAATTGCTCATGACATAAGGAGTCATGTTAGTATCAGCAGCGGGATCCAGTTCCCAGGGAGAGAAATCACAGACCGGTAATTCCTCTTGATCCAAGCTGGAACTAATAAAAAAAATGATCACACATCAGATAATCTGAAACAAGAACCAAAACAAGGGCTGAACATGAAACAAGAAGGCTTTAAAAGAATATCTGGAAACATCCCTGTTAGTTGAGCTGTATTTGGAGAGAAAAAAATATTTACTAGGACAAAAGCTAGCTAGGTCCTGAGCAGACCCAGGACCTCTGATAAAGCTCCTGTCCTAGCCTGGCAAGGAGGATCAGGGAGGTGCAAGCTGAGGACATGAAGAAAGTTATGGCCCAATCTGGGATTTGCTACCTGAGATGCGCTGCAGCATGGATTCAGGGAGCTGAAAACATCAGCTTCCAAAAGGAATAAAAGGTGTGCAGACCAGCATGTCTGGATGAGTCAGTGGATGAGGAACTGGGTCAGTTGGAAGATTTGGTAAGACTGAGCACATATATCTTCAGCATTGTCTGTAACGAACAGAGACATGGAACAGAAAGGCTGGATTATCCCAGCCTGAGTAACACAGAAGCCAATTATTTTTGCAGGAAAAACTCCTTGGGAGTTCTTGCTTCTGTTTAATTTCATAGTCCAAGTGAAAAACTTGGAGACTAGATAAAAAGTGTGTGAGGGAGAGAGGGAAGGGACAGGGGCACTTTCAGGCAGCCAACTTGATTAGCTCACCTTCAGTGGTATCGCAGCACCGTATCCCCAGGAAAGAAGCTGCATTATCCAAATCTGGTAGAAGCCCTTTGTTTGGCATATGATGGCAAGGACTCATCTCAGCTTGCCCGTGCACACCCAAGGAGACCCCACCTGAACCTGCAAAGAGCCTGTGGAGACTAGTCCTCCCAGCATGCCCAAACATCAGATCCCCAGAGCAGCTGACAGTTGAAAAAAGTCTCAGCTCTACTGGAGGTGGCAATTTAAGATCAGCAAAATAAGGCCCAGGACTGCAGTGGAGACTCCAGAATTTACCTAAGATCCTGGAGAATTCCTTGGTGCAGTCTAACCAAAGAAGAAGAAGGGGCTACTTGTAATGGAAATGGGTCACCATAATGCATGGCAACATGTGGAGACATGGCTCAGGTGTGTTGGGTAAGGGGATTTTAATGTGGCTCATGAAAACTGTGGTAGACTGACAGGAGGAACTTTGGTCTATAAATGAGGGAAATGGGCAACTTGAAAAAGAAAATATGCAGGAACAATTTTATTAAATACTGACACAACCAAAAGAGACTTCAATAAATCCAAGGCTGGACAGGACAGAGCCTCACCATTGCCTGGTGAGCACCACCCAGCTGCTTGTGTGAACTTGCAGATCACCAGTTAGAGATATGCTTTGGAGGTAGAAGGCTCTGTGTTCAAATGTGGGCAGTGCAAAACCAGTCATGGAATTTTGCTAATAAACACAGAAATCTGTGAAGGACACAGGAATAACCAGCCAAACTGCAAGAGTTGATCTTCACATGATTCTAGAGAAAACATAGCCCAGAGCCATCACAGATGGAGACAGTGACAGGAGGGCAGTAAAAGACAGGGGAAAACTTGGATGCTGGAATTCATTCAGAAGCCTGTCCACATAAGCAAATAGTTTGATTTCACTTTTGGTAGTAGCTGTGTCATAAACATGAGAAGTGGCCAATAAATTCAGTCTTTAGAAAAGTTCTTTAAAGAGGCCAGCTAAGTAAACCATGATTTCTAAGTATTTAGAATGAATAATAATAATAGTGATAATAAAGCAACAGCATGTCCTAAAACCATTCTGAATTCAATTCCAGAGAAGTAATCTTGGACTCAGTGTAAATATGTATGCCACTGATCAAGCTGGAGATTGGCATAGCAGCATATATTGAGCAGCTACTCCATCATGTCACAGTATGAAAAAGGGAAGACAGAATAAGTCAATAGGGAAAGACATCAGCATAGTATGAATTAGCCTTCAACCAGTCCCAGAATCTCATCAGATTTTTGGCTGAAATACATAGCAGAAACAGATTTTCTTTGAAAGAGTATGAAGTGCTAGAATCTGCTTTGTTTTCAGAATACATGTTGACCAGGATGCTATAACTGGCCCAATGTCCATGTGAAAATATGTGTAAGGACGTGCAGCTGGAACCTAAACCAAGGTGAGGAGTCCTGTCACAGCAGGATGAGGCCTGAGGTCATTTAAGATTAAATGAGGGTGAATGCACTGCAACTTCACAAGTGGCCCATCACAAGGTCCCTTGGTTTACCAGGACCGCAATACAGCTGCAGCAACTGGGTGAGAAAAGGAAAATTCTTTGAGGGTTGAGGGTCATTTAGCTCAGAGATGGATCCTTGTGACTGCTTCTGCCTTACCCTGCCCTTGCTTCAAAACTTTCAATATTACTCAGAGACAGCAATGCTGAGGGACTGGAGGCAGAGTGCAATAGACCTGGCATGGTGGTGCCATATGAAGAAAAGTATCCAAAGAAAATACCTTGGAGAAAAAACCTCGACCAAAAGAAAGTTCTGGTTGTGGTTAAATCTGTAGGACATTTTCACCGTGGGCTGCAAGACAGCATAGCTGTGGTTACATCAGGCCAATGTTTCTTGCACTGGCTCTTTTAATTCAGAAATCCTGGGGAAACTTGCCAGGTGGTTGGAAAAATTGCCTTGTTTTGCTTTCATGGTCATATTGAGGCCTGGATGTGAAAACATAGTAAGGCTGATGCTCTTCCAGATGGTGTTATTGGGAAACTAATTGCAAACATTGTCTCAGGCAGGAGCGGGAGGAACTGGTTGCTCCAGAGGAGGTGCCTGCTTGGGAAAATTTGAATGTTACTTCTCTTTCCTTTTTTTCTTCTGTTTAATTTTCTGACTAGTTTGAGAAAGTACAGTGAGGTTGCAGAAAAAGACTATAGGAAAGGACTTTTGATATTTGGTATCAAAACGGAGACGCTAGAAAAGAATTTGAAAATATTGGCCATCCAGAACCGCAGTATTCTCTGCATGTTGCTACTCAATGTATGTGCAAGCTCTGCCCCTGGTCTGCAGATCCAGAAAACGAGACGCTCCGAGTGCAACACACTGGAGACCATGTGTGAAAACTAGAGTGTAGGAGAGCTTTCTGGATTACTGAGAAGTCACTAGCAGGGAGGTGGATGCCCTAGAGATCCCTGTATCCCATCCTAATCATCTCTGATGATGATGTCTCTAGGACACCCTGCGGTCTGTCTACTGGTGGGTCTTGTGCTGGAACATGATGGACAAGCCCAGACTCCGATGACAGTGACAAGTCGTGCGTGCTGGGGTATATTTCTATGCAGGATGTGTAAGCAGCAGACAAAATGCAACAGGGTATATTAATTTCCTTACATGTTTTACACCTGGCTAGGTGGAAAGAGTGAGAAATAAATCTGTTCAGGCAAAATCTGCTTGCACAGTATGCCTCTGGAACAGGTATAGAGGCTCCCATCTGCAGTGGTGGAGGAAAAGCTTATCACCGAATCTCAGTTAAGTAATTTTTTTTTTTTTTTGCAGGTTGTACATCTAGTGTTTAATTACTTATAAAATTCTTGCCAAAGTGGAGGCATCTCTGAGTGAAGAAGAGAGTTTAATTTCAGTATTTTGTTCTTCCTCCCAGTTTCCACTTCCTTCCCGTGAAGGATATTTTTTCAGTATGGAGTTTCCAATCTCAAGTCTTCCTTCTGTAATATGATTAAACGACTTCTTTTTATTGAAAGTATTTGTTCTCCTTTAATTTAGCTGATTTTTTTCCAACAAATAAACTGTAAACATTTTTCAATTTCTTTGCCTCACTTTTCATTTTAACCAAACATAATCTTTGCAGTTACTGCTGAAAACCAAGTAATTTCTTGTGATTTTTAATCTAATATTTTCATGAAAAACTCCTCATTTTCATATTATTACCAAACTTTATTTCATATTTTAACTTCAAAACCTCTCTAAGTATTTCCACAGTTTTGGTGCGAGTGCTAGAAAAGTCTCACAAGCTTATACCTGATTCACACACACCAGTTCCCCAGGTCCAGTGGGGAGAGTCCAGTGAGCCCATAAGCAATTCAGTCTGAACTCTCTTCATCTGACTACAGATATAGACTAACTGCCAGGCTTCCCGTTGCCATCTTTTTCAGACCCCTAAAATTGGTATCCCTTTAGCATCTCTCAAAACATATGTTTCTCCAAGCTGTAGGAGAATGTCTTAGAGGCCAGTGTAATTGGCAGAAGACAAACCAGCACTATTTTGGGCACGGAGCAGAAAGCATGTAGGCATTAAAACAATTCAGCATGGCAAGTGTTAATTTACTATACTATTTATGATTAAAGCAAATCTGTCCAAACAGTCAGATGGAGCTGAGTTTGCACAGCTTTGTCTAGATGTCTTGTCTTATTTAGGATCTGGACCTCTGGAAAGCAGGAATGCAGAGGCAAAGATGCATTATGATACCCAAGTACAGAGCGGATAAATTCGTCAGTGCTGGGTGGACAGTGACAAAATGCTGGTTAAAACTCTTCAAGCCTTGCTGCTTTTTGCAATGGGCATTGTATTAAATTCAAGTTTTACACCAGCCATCTCTTGTAGCTGTTCAAAAGCCCTGGTCTATGGTGGGGAGAGGAACTTTCCAGTAGGCTGAAGGAGTACAGGTGGTTGAGTTTACCAGCTTTCCAAGTGGTTTTCATTTCTTTTTCCTTCCTGAGATAGTTAAATGCACATTCCTCAGCTGTGTAAAAACAAATGGCCTACTCTCACACTTCGGGTGGATTTCAAATGACAGCCAGGCTTAATTAGAGCTTTTGAAAGCTTAAGAGTTAATATGTGCCCATTAAACACTAACCACCCATCATTTACTGTCAGTTTGCTAGCAATAAGCTCCGGCCTTCGGTGCTCACAGGCATGCTGACGTGGGATGTGGAGCTGCATTAGTGGGGACTATCTTAGGAGGAAAGATCATGTGTGTGGCACCATGCCCGGCTTGGGAGGGCAGGCAGGGGCCAGGGAAAGGAGGAGGAGATGTTTGACCTTGAGGAGGCTTGGAGAAATGTCTCTAACTCAGAAACACCCGGAGGGTAAGCTTGTCTCTCTGATGGATTTGCTATGGGGTTTGAGCTTGCAGGGAGGTAGAGAGAGGCATTGGCACTGAGTGGCCACTGGCAGACCAGCACCACTTGGAATTTTGGTGGCCAGCTCTTCAGCTCCACAAGTCAATGGCATGATACAGTTGTCCCTGCACAGGAAACACCACAAGAATTATTATTCCTACTTTTGGGGAAGTAGGTTTGGGAAGCCTTGGATTAAATGAGTTGTCGAAGGCCACACAGAGAGCCAGTGGCAAAGTAGGCAGTACGCCATGAGCCCTCTCTGCTCTCGAAGGCAGCTCGCAGACCACACTGCATCTTAAAGGCAGCCATTCAACAACCCTGTGGCTTGTGTATATGTTTAAATGGAAGACAAATTGCAGCATTTTTGTCTTTATTTGCACTAGTAACATCTGTCCAGACTTCTAAGACTGCACAATGACTGATGAGTAGTTCAGTAAAGAATCTCTAGCAGACAAAATAGACATGCAACACGCAGGGAGTTATATCATAGAATCATAGAATTGTCTGGGTTGGAAGGGACCTTTAAGATCATCAAGTCCAACCATCAACCTAACACTGCCAAAAACACCACTAAACCATGTCCCTAAGCACCACATCTATCCATCTTTTAAATACCTCCAGGGATGGCGACTCCACTGCTTCCCTGGGCAGCCTGTTCCAATGCTTAACAACCCTCTCTATGAAGAACTTTTTCCTAATATCCAATCTATGTTTAGCTTCCCTGCAAAAATCTCACTGATGGTCTTGCAATAAATATATAATTTTATGGCCTATTTCTCAATCATATTCTGCTACATAATATGCTAAGAACTGCTAGCTACCTTGCCAATGGAAATATGTTGCTGGCAAGTGGTAAGTCTCTCCAGATCTGCTCAAGGAGTCATAACTGTAACAATATAAGCAAATAGATCATCAGCATATTCCTTTCTGCATTTTTTTCTCTTTTTCTTTCCTCTCCTTCTTCTTTCCCCTCATTTTCCCCTCTCACTTTCCTCCATCTCCCCCATCCCTCCCCCTCTCTCACTCCTCCATTAGTATTTAGAAGATTTCACAGTTTTCTCCCAACCCTGGAAAGAATGTAAGTCAATGCTGCTGATTGCCTTTGAAAACATTTGGAACAAATTATCGCTACTTTTTCGAATCTGAATAAAGGAATGCGAGCCTCACTGCAGAAATATGAAATATAGGGTGGGATTCACAGAAGGTCTGTAGCTTTTTTTTCTCTCTTTCTTTTAAAAAAAAGAAAATAATACACTTTTTCTTTATTTTTTCCCCATTTTTGTTACTTCAGGTTGGAAAATATTTCATCTGGGAAAAGTGAAGAGTTTTGGGAAGTGCCTTTTGTGAAGTGGCATCTTCATCAGCTCTTTCAAAGGTGAAAATGATGATTGGCATGAGTCAATTGTTAGCATGAAGTCCATGAACCCAGTGGGCTTGATGAAGAAATGAAGCAGATCTTGGATTCTCTCTATCTTCTCCAGTGAGGGAGGATTTGGGTCACTGAAGTCTCCTCTTCTTCCTTTCTCTGCTTTTAGACAACTTGCCTCAGTTTCCCTGCCTGCAGGCTGCTGTCATGCTGTGGTGCTGTGGAGTTGCCATCAGTAAAAAAACAGAGATTTCCTGAGGAAAGTTGCTATGTAAATTTAGGACAAATCACACATTTACAGATTCAGACTTTCCTACATGTAGGAGTATTTGTATCCAAGATTTTATTTTGTCTCCTTGCAGAAAATGGTGCCAACCACAAAGTTTGGTTCCAAATTATGATATAAATGGCTCAAATTTGGTGGAAGGAATCGGGAACTAGGGCTTGCTTTTTTTTTTTTTTTTTGCTTTTTGTTTTGTTTTGGGTTCAGGCTCATGTCTAGGATAAATGCAAAAGACTTATGTTGACTTAAAGATGGAAAACTTTCCACTTCTTGAGGCCTCAAACTGGAAAGCAGGTCAAAAGCAGAATGGCTAAAATTGCGTTGTGCATTGGCTAACATTTTCAGGCTGCTGACAGGTCTGTGGGCATGGTGGCAGGAGGAGCAGGTGAGAAGGCAAACACCAGCCTTTGCAAAATCAGTAACCAGCTGGTCCACAGACACTTGTTTGGTTTTAGGAACATTACGTCCTCTTGCTCTTCTCTTAATCAAGAGAAAATGAGGACAGAAACTTGCCCTGTGGAGGACCAGCTGTCAGACCCAGTGTTGTTGGTTCCCCTGGACCCCGTGTGGCCACCATGGGCCACTGGACCATGGCCTGACAGCTCTGGGCTTAGCCTTTCCCTGGAGAAACTTATAAACTGGGGAGGAGTGTCTTACAGGGGTTTTCAACAGATAACTACACTGAGCTTCTGCTTAGTTTGCAAAAAATGGAAAGTACCAATGACCAAGACATTTTCCCATTTATCTT
This sequence comes from Ibidorhyncha struthersii, assembly GCA_013398815.1. NCBI lineage: Eukaryota > Metazoa > Chordata > Aves > Charadriiformes > Charadriidae > Ibidorhyncha > Ibidorhyncha struthersii. The sequence goes on along the minus strand of VZSZ01006707.1, from coordinate 787 downwards.
CCACTTTTCTGGAGACTCTCCAGAGGAGCTGAAGCCTATCCACACTAAAAAGCTGATATGGCTACTGAGTTCAACCCGGTAAGCAGAACTGAATATAAATTGCTCTGAAGATCAAATAACCTTTTTTTAAAAGAGCAGATGAAAACTGGTTTCTAAGCTTTGGGCTTTTTGTTTTGTTTATTGACTCATAAAGCTTTGGTGAATCTTGCCCTTAAGTATCAGAGATGGTGATAAATGCCAAAGCCCTGGCAGGTTTGAATCTGTTCACATAAACCCTGTGGGAGTGAATTTAATTCTTTCTGATGATTGCTTTGGAATGATTTAGTCACATTGTTTTTACCTACTTTCCCTAGTTGCAAACTCCATACAAGCTGGTTATTGTTTATACAAAAGGACCGTGAAGGCTATTTTATACACTAGTGTA
>VZSZ01006706.1:51187-66933 GCA_013398815.1 Ibidorhyncha struthersii | reverse complement strand
CGGAGCCCCCGGGGCGGGGGGTGCCCGGTGCTGCTTTGCCCGGCGGACGGCGCGCCCGGGGCTTGCCGGCGCCTCGACCCCCGCTGGAAGGGGGTGTGGGGGTATCGGTCACGCGGGAGTCGCGGTCCTTCGTGGGCCTCGGTCCGAGGGCTGCGGGTTTCCAGCGGCTCCGTGCCTCGGGTTGCCCAGACGAGAAACGGGCCGGTGGTTTCCGTCGGGTGGGACGCAGGATCTGTCCCACGAACCCGCAGCGTTGTGAGTTGGCGTGAAACGGGGAGGGAAAACTGCCTGTGGGGTACCCTCATCCTGGCCGTGGGGTGGGTTTTGGGGAGCTCTGCTCCAAGACGGTGGGAATTTGGAGTGGAAAGAGCGTGGTGGGGCAGTGCTGGGAGGGACGGGCAGTCACGGTGCCTCAAATCCCATTGAAGGGAGAGGTCAAGGGACCCATCTCCTGCTTCCAAATGGTGATGAGGTCGCAGTACGGTTGGGAAGGTCTTGAGGAGCTCTGGAAGGGCAGCCAGGGTGTGGGGCTTTCTGTGTCCTGACATAATATCTTCTCCTGGCAGCTGGACCCTTTCTATGCCTCCATCATCCTGTTTGCGGGACGAGCCTGGGACGCCATCACAGACCCCGTGGTGGGCTTCTTCATCAGCAAAACATCATGGACCCGCTTTGGCCGTCTGATGCCCTGGTAAGAGCCGCCTGTAGCACCCTGCATCCCTGCCTGATGTGTCACAGTGCTTCCAGTCACCTTTGGGTGTCCCTTGGCATGAGGTTTGCAGGGTAGGACATGCTGATGCCCTGTCTCACCCAGATGAGGTGCCAAGCGCCCCAAAAAGCCCAACGTGCTGTCAACAGCTGGGGCTTTATGTCTGTGCCTGTTACTCTGTCCTCCATGTCACTGCGCCTGCAGCAGCTCCAGCCTCCCTTAGAGCTGCCCCGATGCCACGTTCCGCTGCTGGACTTTGTTCCCGCAGCAGCTGCTGAGCCCTGGCTGGTGGCAGGGCCACATTGCCAGCAGAGCAGGTGGCGTCGCACCCATAGGGAGGAGGGACGGGGGTGTGCGCAGTCAGTGCGTGGTGGTGGAGTGCCGGCTGACAGTCACGAGGATGCTCTTCTGGCAGGAAAACAGCTGTCATGGATCTGGGTGTCCGCACGTGAGTGCTTCTGCTGCCCTTGGGAGCAGGGTGCTGAGCAAAGGGGCGCCAAATGGAGTTGGAGTAGATGGGATGGGGTTTGTGAAGTCCCAAAGTGCCTACACAGGGGGCACACTTAGGATGTCCTTAAATGCCAGCCCCTGTGCGGGACAGAGGGCGTTGCGGGGTGCTAATGCCTAAGTGTGGACACGGCGGCATGTCCTGTGCTAAAATAACCCACGTCCTGGGTGCCTGTGGGATTGCTGAAATACAATGCAGCAAAGGGGGTGGGCATGGGGGGAGTGGAATTAGAGGGACATGGTCCTCTTCCCCCCCGCAGATTATACCCTCTGCTTCCGGGCTTTCCTGGAATAGCTCTGAGCAGTGGCAGTCGGCTGTTGTTAAAGCCAGGCTCTACGCATGGCCTGAAATAGCTTCTCTGCAGCCACACGTGTGGTGGGGTCTGGGGTCTGGAGATTAGAGCAGGGCTGCCTGCGTGGAGCCGCCTGGGCGTGCAGGCGGAGCGGCGCGGGATAGCCATGCATGCTCGGATGGCCGCCGCAGCTCGGCTCTCTGTAATCTCACATCCTCGAGGCAGGGGGTGGGGATGGAGCGGCTGCATTCCTCCAAACTGCTTCGTTAAAATTAGCCAGAGCTTTTGACTTGCACTGGGCCCCTCAGCAGCGCTGGGGCAGGCGGCTGCAAGGAGTTTGCTGCTATTGTATATGGCTTAAGGGCAACCGGCTGAGTCCAATTTGAATGGAGTTGAGCTGAGTTTAAACCTCCCAATCTCGGGGTTCGTTGGCTGTGGTGGGGGTGGCTGTGTGGGGCTGCCCAGCCCCGGGCTGGTGTGACTGTGGAGCTGCTCTCTGCCTCAGTTTCCCTGCGTGCAGAGCCAGCAGCCGCAGGCGCTGCAGGATGTGGCAGTGGGGTGGCCTCAGAGGCTGCTGCCTGACCCCAACCCTCAGCACCCATGAGGTGATCCTGTGTAAACCCCCTGTGTTGGGCGGGTTATTGTCCAAAGTTTCTGCCGGGCTCTGGAGGGTCTGATCTGTGAGGCTGAGCCCCAGATGGCTGCCAGTGGCTTCAGCTCAAAGCTCGCGGCTGCTGTGGCCCCTCAGAAGGGAGAGGAGACCTCCCCCAAGGGCCATCACCTCTCTCCCTTTCAGTTCTTTCTTTTTGAAACACTTTTTGTCACATTTTGTCCCAGCAACTCATCCACTGGCTGCTTCCTCCTCTCTGTCCTCGGGGACCCTGCTCTGTCCCCAGCCCTGAGCAGGTCCCTGTTTTCTTGACCACCCCAGACTTCCCGGTGACTAAACTTTTCTGTGATGTGTTGGTGACTGAAGAGCCTCGGCTCTGACCTTCCTTCTCCGGGGCAGCAGCCTTTTGCAAACAGTTAACTGCCGGGCTTGGAAAGGGTGTGCGAGTCGCGGCACAAAGGAACACACCATCGCGCTGTGGCCAATGAGCGAGCGAGCGCGTCACGGCAGCCTCCTCCGAGCTTCTTAATCACCTCGGCCTCGGTCAGGGGTAACTTGAAGTCACTTGTGTGCCACTGCCAGGAGCTGCTAGTCAGCCCCGGCCCCAGCACCCTGGTCGCGGCGCTGTGCTGGGCCCACGGGGGATTGGCATATCCGACATGCACGCGCTGGCGCCCACGGTGAGCGTGACGTGGTTCCCGCCGTGCGGTTGCGGTGACTCATTCAAAATTTCCCTTGGCTCCACGTATGCGTACGGCGATAAGAGCGCGGGAGAGGAGTGGCTGGAGCTGGCTCGCCCCTTTCCTCCCCCTGCCGGGGTGACGTGCGCGCGGAAAAATGTGCATGTGTTGGGTCCCGTGCAATGCCTTTGCCGGCTCTCCATCCATGGAGATTTGTTTTCTTGCTTTCCTCCCCCACCAGCGCCCTTTAAATTTAAACTTTGTGTCCTGTATGTCAGCCCGGACGGAAAGATCTTGCTGTACCCTGGCGGTGGAGCAGCACAGGGCCAGCCCTGACCGTGCATGGCTCTGTCCTGTGTCCGGTTCCTCTGGCTTCGCTCCAGGATGATGTAGCCTCTGTCCAGTAGTTTGTGGAGCACAGGGTCCTTGTAAAATCCCAAGCAAAATCAGTCTCCTAAACAGATGTGGATGCAACCTTAACACCTGGCTCGCTTCCCTCCAGGAGGAATTCCTCTCCTGAGTGATGGGGTGTCCTTGGGCTGCTGGGGCAAAGTAGAGCTGTTCCCCGTCTGGGTTGCAGCAGGATAAGGGTTGTGAGATCAGCTGGATGAAGCTGAGAGATGCTCTGGGTGGCTTCCCGCTGCCATCGCCCTCACTGGCCAGTCCTGCTGGGACTGCTGCCAAGGCCCAGTGCTTGAGCAATCCCCTCCGATCCTCTGTTGCGCTTTGCGTCCCGTGTCCCTGGGCGTGCAGCTCCGGGAAGCTGGGCAGGGGTGGAAGAAGGACTCAGCCTACTGCTGGCCGGTGGTTTGCCCCATCCCTGCCAGCAGAACAGAGGTGACACCAGGGCTTGGAGGAGTGGCTGGCAGCAAAGCCAAGCTGGTGAGAGGCATTTGTCTGCTGGGCCTGTGGGGCTGTGCTGCCTGGCTGCTCCCCAGCCCTTGCCGGGACGAGGGAGGCGATTACATCCCACTGAACATGCCGTGGTGCTGCCTGGGGGGGAGGTCGGGGCCAGGGGTGGAAGCAGAAGGCAGGAGCAGATCAATCGCTTCCACTGAAGCGGAGATGTCTTTTTGCAAATAAAGCTCTTCCCTGGAAGTCTGAGTCAGCTCTTCCCCTTTCTGCCCTGTGAGACCTGAGCTGCTGCCTTCAGCCTGGTGTGAATCACCCCCGTGGCAACCACCTCCTGTTGAAGCATTGGGGGAGAGTGGGCCACCTCGGGGCAGCTCAGGAGCCCCCAAAACTAGATGTCTGAACCCCACTGGCCATGTGGCAGCAGGGAGAGCTGGGCTGGTAGGTTTACCCACGCACTTGTGTGCCCGTGAGGCTAACACTGTGTCCTCCCAAAGGATCATCTTTTCCACCCCTTTTGCCGTCATCTCCTACTTTCTCATCTGGTTTGTGCCGGACATCTCCAGAGGCCAAGTGATGTGGTACCTCATCTTCTACTGCATCTTCCAGACCCTTGTGACGGTGAGTCAGGCTATGCACACACCAGGGTTGGTGGGTGAGGGATGGAGAGGATGAATCCCTGACTTCACCTTGCTGAGCCATGCAGAGGGGCAGGTTCCCATCCCTGAGCTAATTCTCGTGTCGTTGCAGTGCTTCCACGTGCCCTACTCGGCGCTGACCATGTTCATCAGCAGGGAGCAGAGCGAGCGGGACTCTGCCACCGCCTACCGTAAGAGTATTTCCTTCCCTGCCTTGGCAGGGCTGGAGGGCAGCTAGTGCTCAGCTCCTTTGCTGCAGCTCTCACTGGGGTGTGATCCTCCTCTGGATGCCCTGCTGGAAGGGCTCTTTGATGACATCCAACCCCCAGGATGATGTGTGATGAACATCGTTCAGGGCTTGAATTGCAGCTGGTCCAGCTCTTCCCATTCCTCTTCTCTGGCTCTTCCAGCAAACATCCTTGTCTAGTCTGGTGAGAGCTGGGCTGATGGGGAGGTGGTTCTCGTTATGGCCAGGTGCCCAGAGCACATGATGGGGGATCTGAGCTCCCAAGTCTTTCCTCCTGCTCTGTCAAATAGCAGTGGGAGCAGCATGACCAACTCTTGGCCTTGCTCCCTGCCTCAGTTTCCCCAACAGACACTCTCCTTCCCTGTGTAGCACAGGCTTTATCACTTGGTGATTTGGAGGAAGCTGTAGGAGAGCTGAGCTGGCTCACTTCTTCTGGTGAAGGGCAATGAATTGCAGCTGGGGAGGCTCTGCTGGGGAGAAGGGGGTTGCATCCATGCCCTGGGTGCTCAGTTCCACTGGCCTCTCCCTCCAGGTATGACGGTGGAAGTGCTGGGCACCGTGCTGGGCACGGCCATCCAGGGCCAGATCGTGGGCAAGGTGATTACTCCCTGCATCGAGAGCCCCCTCTTCATTGGCAAGACCAACTCCTCGGTGGCCATGGAGGAGCTAAACATGACCCATGACACCGGGTCACTCACGGACACAGTAAGCTGCTGGTAGCCCCTGCCATGCTCTCCTTGCCTTTTTGACTGGGCTGACTTCTGGGACAAGCCGCCTCCCTCACTGCTCCCTCCTCTCTTGCACAGAGAAATGCCTACATGATCGCTGCGGGGGTCATCGGGGGACTCTACATCCTCTGTGCCGTGATTCTGTCGGTGGGCGTGCGGGAGAAGAGAGGTGAGGCTTGAGACATGATGGAATCCTCTGGATTCATGGAAATGCTGTGGCTTCTGCCAGGGGCTCCTGAGGAGCCCAGCTGAGCTCTTGGCCCCTTGTTTGTGGGTCAAGCACTGGAGGAGAGAGGCAGGTAGAGCTGAGGTCTGGGTATGGAGGCCTGGGGAAGGCACTGCAGAAGGGCAGCACTGTGGGCAGGAGGCTAGAGCATCTCCAGGGTACATTACGACACAGCTCTGAGGACTTAGCTCACTGCTCTGCACAGTCAGAGATCAACGTTATCTTGCAGTTTTGTCTGGCCAAGGTTGCTAGTGCCAACTAGGGCATCCTGAGGTGAGGCGACATCCAAAGTCCTGTAGCTTATGTCCTTCCCTCCCTCTGTTTTGTGACATTTCCTTCCTTCTCCTTTATCCTGGGCGAACCAGCCAGGCCATCCACTCCCCTCTGTGGGGCTGAGGGACCCCTGTGTGAGGGCAGGGAGGTCCCTGCAGGCATTGCCTTGACTCCCTTGGGGTGGGATGCTTTAGGTGGGCAAGGGCTTGTGCAGGGTGCTCAGCAGCAGGCATGATGCACCATACCCCTTGCACCCAAGGGTGCTGTTTCAGTAGGTCTAACAATGGACTGATTTGTTCTACTCCCCAGAGTCCTCTGAGCTCCAGTCGGACGAGCCTGTCTCCTTCTTCCAGGGGCTGAAGCTGGTGATGAACCACGGTGCCTACATCAAGCTCATCGCCGGCTTCCTCTTCACCTCACTGGCCTTCATGGTAAGCACAGCCGGGCTTGGAGGATGGGGGAGAGGGAACAGCAGCAGTGCAGCTTGCAGATGGCTGGGGGATGAGCAGTGTAGGGCCCAAATAGGATCCCGGGGGGCTGGGAGCATGTGAGGTGGCAGCTCAATGAGCCGGAGCTGCCCCAGGCAGAGAAGGATGTGGCCTCGTGCCCTGGGATGGGTTGATGAATGGCTGCTTTCTTCCCTCGCTCGCACTTTGAGCGCAGACTTGCAAGGATGAGCACGTGCCTCCGGGTGGCTGGGGTGCCTGTGTCCCGCCTAACCACTGTCTGCCTCCTCCACAGCTGCTGGAGGGCAACTTTGCCCTCTTCTGCACCTATACCCTGGGCTTCCGCAACGAGTTCCAGAACATCCTCCTGGCCATCATGGTGCGTACAGCCCCGTCCTGGAGCCCCTCGGGGCTGGGACTGTGGTGGGACACACGCTATGCGATCCCCTGGGTCCTCCCCGGGAGCTGGCATGGGATGGGTGTTCTGTGGGCTGAGGGGAGGGACGCCGTGGGGCTGCAATAGTCCACTGTGGGGACAGTGACCGAAGGTTCCCCGGGAGAAGGGAAGGGAGAAGGAGCTGCCAAATGTCCTGCAAAGGCCGGGTGAATTGGCAGGAACAGCAAGGCCTTTGTTCCCCTGTGAAGGCGGCCAGAGACCGGGGACACCAGGAGCAGTAGGGGCCTTTTGTCCAAATCCTGCCACTTGTCTCCCTCCCCACCCCCCCCGAACCCCGCCTCGAGAAAAGGATCTCAGTGTTTACTGCCAGGAAGATGAAGCAAAACAGTTCCTTGAGGGCTCTTTCCAGCTTGACTCATCCCTGGGAGCCCTTCACACCCTCCCCGCTTGATGGACCAGAGAGGTCCAAGGTGCCAAGGTCCCCACGGAGCCTGGCTCTTGGCCATGCTTTGCGCAGGCAGTGGTGACAAGATCAGGTCCCTTGCCAGCACCAAGGATGAAGTCAGGTCCTCCCTCTGTTTGGGCATGTGTGTTTGGGCAATTGCCCTGAGGATGGTGGTGCTGGGTACTGGGGTGCTCTGCACCGGGGAGGAGGTGGCCCCACACACCTGCTCCAATTGCAAGCTCTCCTTCCTGGGAGCGGAGGCAGGCGAGGGATGGGGTGAGGGCAGGAGCAGGCAGCGTGGCTGCGTGCCAGCCCCGGGAGCGTGTGGAAATCAGAGGTGCTAGAAAAGCTGGAAATGTGATGGGGGAGGCGGTGTCCAGGAGCTGCTCCTTGCTGGGAAGAGCTTTTACCCCAGATAAGAGCCTGGCCAGCAAGTGACACCACCCCCTCTTCTCTTCTCATAGCTCTCAGCCACCTTGACCATTCCCCTCTGGCAGTGGTTCCTTACCCGCTTTGGGAAGAAGACTGCTGTCTACGTGGGCATCTCGGTGAGTGGGTCCCCTTGAGCACAGAGGTGCATATGAGGATGATGTTTCCCACATTGGGTGAGCAGAGCTGTGTCCTCCAGAGAGAGCCTGGAGCTGGGCAGGGGCTGATTGTGGTGCCTGTCCCTCATCTTGCTACTTGTGCTGTCACAGATGTGGCCAAAACCAGCAGAAATGGCCACTGCGGGGCTCTGGGAGGAAGGCTGCACTGCTCCTTCTCCGGCTGTTCCTGCGGTTGGAGGGCTGGTGTGCACGGGAGGGAAGGGGAAAGGCCAGGCAGTCTGGGTCAGGCACTGCTGACACAACCTGCTTTCTGTCCCCTATCCAGTCTGCTATCCCCTTCCTCATCATGGTGGCTGTCCTGGACAGTAATCTCATTGTCACCTACATCGTGGCCGTTGCAGCTGGGATCAGCGTCGCAGCCGCTTTCCTCCTGCCCTGGTGAGTGCAAGGTCCTGGTGCTCTCTGCGCTGCAGCCTGAGAGCTGGGCAAGCTGCTTCCAGGGCCTGCTGGACTGGTTAGAAATCCTTGGGAGGCTTTTTTGTGGTGTTTTCAGCCCAAGATGGGCCTCTCGGAGTTAAATCCTCTCAGCAGGGAGAGGAGATGCTTTGCTGGTTCTGTCCTAGTGTTCACCACTCCGCTCTCCACACAGGTCCATGCTCCCAGATGTCATAGACGACTTCAAGCTGCAGCACCCCGACTCACATGGCCATGAAGCCATCTTCTTCTCCTTCTATGTTTTCTTCACCAAGTTCACCTCTGGGGTCTCCCTGGGCATCTCCACGCTCAGCTTAGAGTGAGTTCTTGCATGGGAGTTGAGGGGCAGGGAGGGAGGGAGGGAGGCAAGCCTTGTGCCTCTGCATCCAGGCATCTCTGCTNAGGGAGGTGGGGGCTGTCTAAATCCAGTTGTGGCTCCAAGCCTCTCCCTGCAGGTTCAGGTTCACCTCCTAGAAACTCAGCTTTCTTTGCCTGAAGGTCCCTTTCTGTCTGCAGCTTTGCAGGATACCAGACCCGGGGCTGCTCCCAGCCCAGCGAGGTGAACTTCACTCTGAAGATGCTGGTGTCGGCCGTGCCTGTGGGGCTGATCCTGCTGGGCCTGCTCCTCTTCAAGCTGTACCCCATTGATGAGGAGAAGCGGAGGAAAAACAAGAAAGCCCTACAGGACTTAAGGTGAGTGCCATGGAGGTAGCAAGCACAGCAAGCCAGTGTGGTGTGTGGGGGCAGGATCAGGCCCAGACGGGTTGGGACACACTGTGACTTGTCCAGGAATCCTCCAGAACCCGTGGGTGGTGGGGTGAGGGAAGGGCTGGCTTATTTTTCCAATCCTGACTTCCAAAGAGAAGGCGTGAAGTGTCTGAGATCAGTGGGGAACCCGCCCCACTTGCTAAAGAAAACTCATTCGGGGACTGCACAAGGTGGTGACATCCCTCTCAAACCCTGCAGAGGCTCCTGTGTTCCAAGGCAGAGGCCTGCTTGGAAGCAGGGTTTGCTCCATGGCTCACTCTGTGCCTCATCCTCAACCCTTTGCCCCCAGGGAGGAAAGCAACAGCAGCTCGGAGTCAGACAACACAGAACTGGCCAGCATCGTGTGACCCCGGGCTGGGTCCGTCCGCTCACACTGGGGCTCTCCGAAGACTCGGAGCCCCTCCAGGGCTGGACCAGCCTCGTGCCGTTGTAGGTGTGCGCCTGGGAGAAGCTGTGCAGAGCATCCACCAACTCAAACACGAGATCTGTGCCGGTCTTGTGCCTTCCATGGGATCCACAGAGCGCTGGTAGTGTACATTACACGAATTGACCCTGTGGCACTTGTGTGCCTCATGAGAAACAAGCACTATTCCCTGCCGGGTCCCAGAGACCAGAAAAGCCCGGAGCGGGATCCTTTCGCTTGTAACAGTCATGCCCGCTGCCTGTCTGTGCCTGGCCCACATGGGGCCGATCGCCTGTTGGACTGGGGGTAATGGTTAGTGTACATTACACTGTCAATGTGACCGCGCCAAGGACGTGAGCTCACCTCTGCTGTCTGTACATACGACACTAATTTGGAAAGCTGTTCTTTTTTTATAGAGCCTAATTAACTTAATGATGTAAATATGAAACTATTTCCTATTTGTATATATCGGTGCAGAAACCGAACTCGAGGACCTATTAATATTAATTTACATAAAAGTGGGGGAGGTCAGCAGTGTGGGTGTGGAAGACTTTCTTGGTTTGGCTGCTTTTTCTGTGGATGTCAGCAAGCCCAGGGTCCCTTTACATGCCACAGGGCGCGGGATTGACTTGTCCTGAGCCGAAGGCGCAGGAATGCCGTAATCCAGGCAGGGAGCCGTGCCCGGCAGCCCCTTACCCCTGTGCGGCTCCTTGCTTGGTGCCTGTGCCGCAGCAACCAACAAAGGCTCTATTATTTTCTCCCTTTCAAGAGGGAACGGGGGTGGAGGGAGGAATGAAATGAAAGTGCTGGCTGTGGAGACTGAACCCAGGGCTGGAAACAGGAGAGGCAGCCGGGGAGCGGAGAGAAAGGGAATGCGGGCTGTGGGTGACACTCAACACTTTCTCCCAGGGTAGAGTGCTGCGCAAGCGGTAATCTTTGTGGATATTTATACCTTGCTCTCGCATTCCCCTCTCTGCAGCAGAAATGGGGAGAGCCCTGCCCTCCCCGCTCAGCGGGAGCGCTGCACTCCTGTGGCAGCAAGTGCAGTGCAGAGGGGGAAAGCAGGCTGGGGTAAGCACAGGGAGGATGCACCAGAGAGGAAGCAGCCACCCGTAAAGTTTGGGGCAAATCCCCAGTGTGAGGAGACTGTGCTAGCTCTGCTGCTCTGTCCCCCCGGCCACTGTGCTGGGGGACAGGGCTGTTGCCTTTTGTTAAGCACGTTTGTCACACCAAGAAATTTGTAGGGTCAGTGCCTGAGTCAAGAGCGGCCCCTCTGCCCAGGGGGCTCAGGGGAAGGATGGCTCATCCTTTGTTCTGCATTTGGGTACAAAGGACTGGAATGACGATGGGGTTTTAAAAATAGTCAGAGGGATTAGACCTTAGCTGGGAATGCTTAACTGGGCCCCATTCTGCCACTGTGGCCGGGTCATGGAAAGAAGCAAAAGGAATGATGCAAGGATGGTGGGAGCCGGCTTTGTGCTAAGCAGAGGGCGAGAAGCAGCGTTATCCTTGGCCTGGGTGCTCCCTGCTCCCCCAGGGATGGAGTTTGCAGCGAAGGAACAAGGGCAGGACAAAGCCAGTGTTCTCTGAAGCTCCTGTGGCAGGGCAGGTAGGTGCCATCTGTACCCCTGTGAGAGGCGGAGGAGTGTGGCAGTGCTCCAGCCAAGCACAGAGCTTGAGATTGTTGCAGATGTACTGACCCCTGCCCTGCTCCTGGCTGGGTTTGCGAGGAGTCATCCTGGCCATTGCTATGACCTGGCTGCCTCCGAGGGGTGTGAGCAGTGCTGCTGTCTCCAAGGATTTGAAAGATTGCTGCTAGCTTTTATTTTCAAAGAGTTTCAACAGAAATTGGGGACATTTTATTCTTTGCCTCCTCTTTTTTTGGCTCTGCGGGGTTCATGAGGCGTCTCTGTTCAGGTTTTTTGCAGCCAACTCAAGACTAAAAGCATACTGAGCTTGAACCGGGGCCCAGACATTCCTAGCTGAGCACACCTCTTCTATTTGAGGCTTTTATGAAAATAGATGTAGAGGGGAAAAAATGACCATGGGAGTTGATAGCACTGAGCCCTGGGCAAAACTCCAGCCTTAAAGCCGAGACTATGTCTTGCTTCAGTTGTGATTACAGAGGGCTTTTGCTCCAAGCATGAAGAAAGCCTCTCTGGCATGGGAAGTCTTCCCAGCCAGAACTGCATGGGGAGATGCTGCCTGTAACTACAGCTGGCCTCCAGCAGCAGCTGTGCTACGGCTTAATCCACACTAACCTTGATGATGAAGCAAATGCACCCAAGCATCTGTGAAGCACCTCCCTGCAGAGCTGGAGTTACATTGCTGCTGTGTCCTCCGTGCTGGCCGGGTGAGCTGTGTGTTGGGGCTGATGTATGGGCAGTGCTGGTCCTGTGAAATCAAAGCCAGAAGATGGAAAATGCAGGGTGTCAGCTGTGCACTCAGCACCTGCTGAGCTGATGCCTGTAATGGCATATGGGCTGGGGCTGTGCTGCCCAGAAACCATATGTGGGTGTTGGGATTCAGCCCCGATTCCCAGCTGATGAGGTTTAACGGGTAGGGGTTATGCATCTGGTGCCAGGGGCTTGGGGAGCCTTCCCCTGAACAAGGGGGGGACTGTTGCCGATGCTGGAAGTGAGCAGAAGGTTTCTGTTCTGCTCAGGGAACCAGGTTGTGCGGTTCCTTCTCTTCACAAGGGGAAGAACCCTTTGTTGTACGTCAGTGAAGGTGCATGTGAGCAGTGGGGCTCATAGAAAGAGCCCGGCAGGGGTGCAGGGCCATGTCCCAGCACTCGGGGCTCGCTCAGCAGGGAGGGCAGGCTGCTGTGGGCACCCCTCTCTCCGCTGACACTCATCAGAGTACATTAGTGCACCCCATACCCTTCCCAGGGCCCCTGGTCAAGCTGCAAAGCCCACCTTGAGCTCTGGGGAAACCTGATGGGTGCCAGCACCCAGTGCTCCCAGTGCACATGGCTGAGCCCAGACTGGTGGACAGCTCTGCCTCTCTTGCAGCCCAAAGCTCTCAGAGGGGTATTTCAGGAGGATGCTGCCCTGGCCGCACCACAGGGCAGCACTGAGGTGAGCCAGTGACATGCCATCAGGGCTGGATATGCCCGGGGTAGGTGGAGAGGGGGCTGGGAGGTGATGGGGCACAGCCAGATGTTCACCCCAACCACAGGGCACTCATCCTGGGAGGTGACTCTGCAGGGGACAAAACCAAGCAAACATCAGTCATGGCCTCCAAAGGGCAGCATGTCAACCCGCAAAATTTTACTTGCATACTCTGTCACCGAGAGGGGGTTTGCCAAGAGGCAGGTCCCCCCCACTCCCTGGACGAGGCAGACGGAGGCAGCAGGAGGGGCAGTCCCCAAGGTGAGAGTGGCCATGCTGTGTCTGTTTACCCTACAGGTAATAAGTGGAAGTGTGAAAAGTCATTCCTTGCAGAGGGCAAGGAATAACCCCCCTTTTTATCCCCAGGGAAAGGGTAAAGAGTCTTGGGTTTATCTCACAGCAGGAAAAGATTTATGAAACGTTCAAACCACTGCTGGTGGAGACAGTTTTCCCTTGGGCTCGGGGTTAGAGGGACCCACGTGTCCCACGCTGCAGCAGAAACGGCCCAGGGCTGGTTTCACAGAGCCTTCAAGCTGAACCAAGCATGGGCTCCCACAAAAGGGGTATCTCACACACCAGTCACCCCGGTACAGCCTCTGAGGGGCTGGATCAGGGACAGAGCCAACTGGAAATTAGCTCAGCCTGGGAGGCTCTGGGGAGAAGCTGGATTGCCACAGCAGGACTGGACTCGGGACAGAGGTGCTGGCCAGCAGGTCATGGCGAGCAGGTCCACCTCCCTGGCACACTGACCCCAAGCCGGGTTGGGCTCTGTCACCAGCTGGGGAAGGCAGAGTTAACCCAAGGCCAGCTGAGCAGCCCGAGGGCACAGAGGGGCACAGGATGGAAGAGGCATCCCTGGGTACAGCTGTCCCCAGGGGTCACCTTGTCTGTGCCACCCAGATGAGGTCACTCACTTTTTCTGCAAATAGAGACTGAAGGCTACCGACCTGTTTTGGTGGGCTTTAGTTAATGTTTTGCAAAACCACTGTTTCCAAGGTTGTAAGTAGCCAATACATGGCCAGAAACTGATGGGACAGCAAGATGATTTCCTGCANAAAAAACCCACAAAAAACCAAACAAACAAACAAACCCAACCAAACAAAACCTAACGCCTTTTCCCAGGAATGAAGCTTTAAATTGCTTTGCTGGGAAATGAAATGCTGAGTGCCGGCCAGTGCTCAGGCTTAGCCTTAACCACAGATGGCTCAGGGAGCTCTGAAAGCACAGGACTGCCTCAGCTCCTGCCAGAACTGTGTTTGCTCCTGTGGAGGAGTCAGAGGTTGCTGAGCACCACAAGGACCTGGGCTGGAGCTCAGATAAGTGCCCTCCTCACCACAACAGAACAGGGTAAGTGCTCTTCTTTGGCTGCAACAAGCCAAAGGGCACTGTCTAGGGGACACAAAGGTGTTTTAGCCATTTCATGGCTAAAAAAAAGGAGCAAATATCCCCACAACGCTTGGAGGAAAGGGAGACAAGGCACCAGCCACCTGGCAGCAGCATGGGGAAGCTGTAAGCTTTTCCCTGGAGACAGGACAGTGACGGCTACAGGCTGGCATGGTTTACGGGCACTGGGATCTCCCACAGAGCACTGACCTGGTTTACAGTCCTTTTGTAAACAGGCAGCTCTTCTGTGACCCAGCCTTACCAGGAACTTCATCTTTGTTCCTTCAGGAACCACGCTCAGATGAACGGACCCACCCCAGAAGCAAACACACCAGCCTGGGGCTGGGTTGTGATATCCTCAGTGAGCAGCGCTCTTCCTCTCCCTGTTCTCCGGTTATTTCTAGTTCCCCTCCCCAGTCTCGCTTCCTCCTCAGGGATGCAGCCGGGGAGGATGGCTCCCTCCTGTGCTGCCCACCATGATTACTGCTGCCCTCCCACCAATGAGGCAGGACGTGGCTGGTCCTTCACTACAGTGACCACTATAGGGTGCTATGAAAGTCATCGGCTGCAAGGAAAAGAAGTGGTTTTACCTTATTTTCTATTTTACATCATGTCAATCGATCCTAAAGTATCTGATCATGATGGAGAAAGCTGCAAGAGGCAGATCAGGTGTTGGCAGGGTGGAAAACGAGGCAAGAAAACCAGAAAACAAGGCAAATGGCATTGGTGACTGCAGGGAGCTGCTCGTCTCCTCTGTAGGCTTTAGCCTAACAGGGAAGGATGATGTGAGAGCAGCGGTGCAGGTCCCACTTGGCTCCCTGTGCTTTGCTGGGGCAGCAGCTGAGAGCTGGGGGGGCTGCATGGAGGGGAGGGGGGATAGTGGTGAGCTGCGTCTTCACCAAGACACACAACTCCTATCCACTGGCTGCTCAGAAAACCCTCAAAGGGTTTTGAACGCCTCCCCAGCTCGCAGGGAGCGTGAAGCCAGAGTCAACCTCACTAGATGTCAGCAGAGCCACACTCCCGGCAATCCCTCTCCGCCAGCCTTTGGCCGATCCCGCCTGCCCCGGCTGGGATCCCACAGACAGAGCCCACATCTCCGCTCGGGAGCTCGGTGGTGGATGGGCCCTGCTTCCAGCCCGCGCTGCAGCAGACGTGACCATCTATGGTAGCAAGGCAGAGGGCAGGAAGCAGCGGTAAAGTCAGCCGACCTCGCTGAGTTTTCTCCTCCTTCCCATCCTGTTAACGTGTCCCAGCCCTCGCCGGGACGGACGCTCTGTCTGTTTGTCTGCACAGACCCCTGGCTCCCAGGACAGCTTCAACTCCCTCCCCAGGGCTGCTGGCACCCAAAAACGCAGAGCAAAGGCCCAGGTCCCTCACAGCAGGCAGGGACAACTGCTGCCTTTCCTCTAACTGTGGCAGCAAACACCTTTTTAGAGCAAGTCCTGCCCTAATGGTAAAAACAGACAGCGGAGCCTTCTGTGGGAACAATCCCATCGTGCCTTCAGGGACCTCTTCCTGACTGCAAGTTATTTTTCCCTTGACCGCCCTGTTCTTGGTCTCTCCAGCAACAAAGCTGGGACAATAATATTTATCCACCCTCTGCCAAGTGCTTCGAGACCCTCATATCAAAGAGGGTCTGTGAGCATAAGGATCCAAAGTGCTCCGTACCAGAGGACGCACAGGGAGCCTCGTAGGAGTTGTTTGATGTTTGGGATGAGCCAGCACACACCAAAAGTAAAACCATCTTTGCTGCACAGAGCCAGCAAAGACAACCACAGAGCACCAGGGGTCCATAGCCCCCCAGATTTACCCTATGTGAGGATGTAGGTCTTTTGATCGTCAGCAGTTCCCCAGCGGCACCTTTCTCCCATCTCGCACCCACCACATGCAGCTCGGAAGGGCCTCAACCTCAGCCCCCCTGACACAGCCAGGTGCAATTCCGGAGGACCCAATGTCTCCCTTCCACCTCCTCCTAGCCCCAGCCCAGGCCATCCCACTCCCCA
>VZSZ01006706.1:32012-50514 GCA_013398815.1 Ibidorhyncha struthersii | reverse complement strand
GCGGGAGGAGCCTCCCGGGGAGGCAGCCGTCAGCGGCCGCGCCGGGCCCTAGGGCTGGCCGGGGGGCGCCGGTGAGGGGTCGGGCCCACGCGGGTTGGGGAGGGGGCTCTGTCCGCCTGTCGGGGCCGCACTGGGCGGGCGCAGGGAGGAGGGAGAGGCTCCTGTCCGGCTGCCGGGGGTAAACCCGTTAAATGTGGGGGTTTCGGGTTAATTTAGTCGCGGAGCGATGAAAACTCCCCGACGCGGCTGTTACCGGGGCCCGCCGCCCCCACTGGGGCGTCCTGCGGGGAGCGGAGGCGCTTCCTGCCGCGGGGGGCCGGCCCGTGGCGGGGTCTCTGCGCCCGAAGTCTGCCCGGGGAACGCAAATTACCGGGGTCTGGGCCGCCACCGTCCATCTTAGTACGCAGTCCCGGCGGAGGGGCGGGCTGGGGGCCGGTACTTGCCCCCACAGCCCCGGCGAGAGGTGTTTGATCCTGCCCGCTGTGGTTCCATCCAGTGAAAGGGAAGGGGTCGGGGTCTGCCGGCGGCTTTCGGTCCAGAGCCACCTCTCCCCGGTGATGTAGTGAGCGGAGGGGCCGGTAGGTTCCCGGGGCCGGCAGCCCCTGGGTGACTCACACAGGGAGGGGTGTGTGTGCCCAGGTGACATACTCACCTTTACGCCACAGGACTGACTTGCCGCAGCCTCAAGCGAGGATATTTGTGTAGTTTGTGCTTCCCACTGCCAGGTACTCTCTCCGTCTCGCTGGGCTGGGGGTAGCTCTTGGCTTTAGCCTGTTGCTGACTTCTCTTTTGCGTTTTGGTGGTGATTAGGATGGGATAAATATGTAATTGATTGGTTTGGATTTTGTGAAAGTGAAATGAAAAAAAAAAACCAACAAACCGATACGGGCGTTTCATGCGTCAGGTCACATCGAGTTCTGGAATTCCCCAGGACCTGGGCTGTAGATGCACATTGCTGAAAAACGAGGAATCGGTGACCTCGAGAAACTGCGGTACTCCCTTTCTCTTCCTGAGGCAATCCTTGTGTCCCCAGAATATTGCTGAGCTTTCTGAAAGCCAAAAATACCCCCTATTATTCATGTTAACAAAGTTCAGCCAAGCAGCCTCTGCTTGAGCAGGCACAGGTCAGGAGGGATGCTGATGAGGTTCGATGCTCTGAATTCCTGATATGGAGCTTGGTACTGTATCCAATTTAGCTTAGATCTGAGATCCTCTGTTACTTCCCTGGTGGATTCATCGCCCTGACGGGGAATGGAAATGAGAGGAGCATAGCAACAGAGTCTGGCAAGTGCAAATCTCCTATTTCGCATAATTGTGATGAACAGAGAGTCCTTGCGCTCGCTCTAGTGTGGAGCGAAATGATCCTTTAACTACCTCTTAATGCCTGAGTAAAAATGCCAAATAACATTTTTAATGACTTTGGTAGGCTTTGTTATTTGAAAGAGCTTAAGTAGGGTCCAGATGGATGTATTTTTTTTAAGCACTTTTAGCTTTCTAAATAAAGTAGATCTGAAATACCAGAAGTAGACACCATGGGTTCTGGAGCAATGTCAACACGCATTGTTGTACTATAAACAGCAGAGATCTCTGTCTTGGCAGCTGCTGGGAGTAGCAATAGCTGTCTTGTGTTCGTGGCCGGTCTGACAACTGACTGAAATCAGGCATTTGAGTCCTGTCTTGCTTTACACAGTTCCTTACTTGATGAGCTGAACTGTTTAAAAAAAAAAATAAAAAAATCTTTGGGCTTTTGGAAGATCTAAATGTTGGAAATGATCTGGTAGCTGATCCCCTGAGATATTCCAGTGTCAGCTCAGAAATAAACTGTGGTATGTTCTTAATTTAGTTGTCCCATCTTTATCCCTTTTGCCTGTAGAAACAGGAAGTAGCTGATGCAAATGTCATGTTGCTGACAGCAGTTTGTCGGCCTTCACAACAGCTGAATCTGAACAGAGGCGTAGGTTTGACTTGCTTTGGCTATAAAACTAACATTTGTGTCTTCCAGAATGTCTAAATGAGGACTCAGGTTAGTGTGCTGTCTTAGGCAACCGGAAGAATTTAATTTATACTGTTTTTATGAGAACTTGCTCACTCGTCTGAGGACCGGCCTTTGGCTGGGACATGCCGACTCCTTGATATTCTCCAAACAGGAAACTCCTCTCACCGTGGTGTTGTACAGGATCAGCTTTGAGTAGCTCATGTTTTTACAGATAAAATCCCTTCCCTTTATTGCTCTGCTCAGTATATCAAAACAGTCTAGATGTAGATGAAAGCCTGCTTGCTGTACAGCATGTTCAAAACCATGTTCCCAAGCTTTGATGGAAATAAAGGCTAGTTGATAGATTAACCAAATGTGCTATGAAAACGAATGGACTTTCTGGCCCAGGGTGAAATGTGCGTTTGCTGCAAGTCCATAGCTTCCGCTTCATTGGTAATCAAAGTTCAATTGAACTTAAACAAGACCTAGATTTAAATCCTGCATTATAGTCCCAAAAGGGAGAGCTTCATCTCAACTGCGCTTCTGTCAGCTGGACAACTCTAACCCCCCGCTGCACGGCGTCCTTGAAAGCCTTTTGCATTCCTCCAGAGCACGGGACAATGCGCTGAACAAAAATGACTCTCCAGTGATCTGTGTGTCTCGGCTTCCTCTTTAAAGAAGTCAGATGAGATCCCGTTTTATTACTGAGATCTGTGAAAGCAGTTTGTTACTTACTGACAAATTATTCTGCATTCAGAGTAACTAACAGACAAAACACTACTTAGAGCCCAAGCAGGTCCACTTTGTGATGTTTTTAATTTTTTTTCCTTGCTAAACATTAATCTGTCTGGATTGCAGACTCTGGCTGTTGATGGTAGTTACAACAAAGTTTTTTTATTTCATTCTGGATGGGTATGTAGATAGCAGAAAGAGCTGCATCCACAGGGCAAAGAGCATAGGGAGGGTGAGTCAAGATAGCTTTAGCGAGGAGTGACTGAGATACAGGTACCTGCTCTAGGACTTTGTGCTGCCTGCACTTCGTTCTGATTTTGCTGCCAATTTACCAAGTTACTTATGTGGCGAGTTGTCCTAATGCTGTCCATTAAACAGAAATTAAAATGAGTTCACCATCTGCCAGATAGCGCTAGGTTTACAAAGCTGGTATTGAGCACTGTGAGTTTATGGCTTCTGTCAGGGAAACCCACTGAGGCCGAGGAAGGACGTGTCAAACGGCCACGAGACTGGAGGGAATCTGAATCTCAAGGAACACTTTCTTGTTAAACGACATTAATCCTGACAGTGTATCTAGAGCTGGTGCGATAGGCTTCTCGCAACAGCATATTTTATTGCTGGGGGTCAGAAGCAGCTTTCCATCTGTACTTTCTGGTTTGTAATCCTGATTTGAAATGCAGTTTGTGACTTGGTAATGGGGCTGATCAGATTAGAGCCTCGCGTGGAATGTGGTGGTGATCAGTGGTGCAGAACAGCAGCTTTGTCTGCCCAGCGCTCTGTAAACCTGGTGTTCTTCCTGAAACCACTGTGTTAACACCCTTCTGTCTTCCTGCCCTCTTGAAGCATAGGAGAGTTTCCTTAACAGGTGGCTCTTTTTGGGGAAAAAAACACCCTTCTCTTAGTGTGCTGAGAGCGGGGGAGGCAGAGCCCCGCTCTTGGCTGCGCTCCCACTTGAAGACGTGAGCCCCATTCTGGATGCGTCGTCCTCGGCTGCAGCAGAGCGCTGACGATCCTGTGGTCAGGATTTCTACATTGTACATTCTACATTAAAAAAGAGGTATTCATTACTGTTGATTATATGGGTGACCGCCCACGAGTTTCAGCCTCTCTGAAGTTTTTTGTATCTGGAAGCCATCCAGTCACTGCTGTCGCATTTTATGCACAGTATCTCCTCTGGCTCACTCTTGCACAGAGGAGGAAACCGCTCTCTTCCTCTTGGAAGGGGGGGTGGCCTCTCCCCTGCCCCCCTCCTCCATCAGTGCTGCTTCTCCTGATGCAAGCAGCTGAAAGAGGGGTAGAAAATGACCTTATTTGTCTTGTGACATCAGTGCTGCTTGTGACTAATGCTGGATCTGCCCCACATCCTCTGGAAATTGGGTGAAAACATGCACTTTGAAGCAGGGCTGAGAAGGCTTGTGAGCAAAAGGAAAACCCTCATTAGAACTTCAGGTTTTGTTTCTGAGGGAGATCTAATATCAGTTAGTCAATGCGGCTGAGTAAACCCTGTCTTCCTTTTTGGGTATGCTGGGGAACACGCTGGGAAGGACATTCTCCTTCAGGCAGGGTTTTGAGCTCTTGCAGGCTGTTGCAATAAGAAGGAAGCTGTGTCCAGGCTGTAATTGTGATTCACATTATAAAATCTTTTGATGAGTGGTGATAAGATAAAAATGCAATTGGTGACTTGCTACTCCCTACCTGCATTCCCTGTGCATTAGTGTGCTTGGAGCATGACTTGTCTTGCTCCTTGGTGCAGAGACTCTGCAAAGCAGTAATTAATGGAAAGTTTATATGACACTTAAGACTTTTCAAGATGAGATGCTTCAAATAACTTTGGTGCCTAAATCGCCTTCCTGTGCAGTGCTTGCAGAGTAGATTCTGCAGTTCAGATACCAAAGCCTGTAGAGGGAGAGGATGAACAGGGGCGCATTGTTGTGGAAGCAGCTATGCCTTCAGAGCTTGTGCAGCTGCTCATCTTAGCGTGTGCCAGGGTGGCTCGTTTTGCACGCTGATGCTCTGTGCTGTAGCAATGCTGGAGTTATAGATGTCCCTCGGAGGAACTCAAGGCTCCAGGAAGTCCCTGTGGATGCATTTGCAGAATCAAAGCCACGAGTCCTAACCTGAAGTGCGTGAACTTCCAGCGAAGCAGTCGTACATGATTTGCTCTATGGTCACAGCTGGGACTTTGGCCAAGACCTGACTGCAGTGAGATTCTGTGCAGACCTTTGTTTTATTGAGTGCTGTCAATACAAGGTTAGAAGATGTAAGTTTTAGTATCCTTATATGTGTTAGAAGTCCTTACAATGGAGTAAGACTATGTGGCCATTAAGGAGCAGCTGTGACAATAAAAAGTGGTTGTGTACATGGCTGTTGCTTAATCCGAGTGTCCCTGCTAATCTGAGGGTACCCTGCTGCGCATCACCAGGGTGCAGAGCTAGGTAGAAATGATTCTTCTGGAACTGGTAGAGCTTGTACCGGACAGCTGATAAACCCTCTTCAGTGTTTGGCATACGAGTTTCATGCTGTCAGAGGATGCAAATAATTGTGTTCTGTCTGTGCAGGTTGTGGACAGCAGTAGATATGGAAAGATTGGTTGAACGGTTGGAGAAGGCTGTGGAGCGCCTGGAGACGGTGTGCCAAGGACCTGGCATGTGTGGCGATGGCTCTCCCAAAGGTAAGGCCCAAAGCACCTCCCCAGCAGTGTCATCCCATGGGAGTCCCTGGGCTGAAGCGTCAGCCGGGCAGTGCGGCAGTGTTGGACATCAGCAGTAGCTGTTGCGGAGGGGTGGTGCTCGTGCAGGGTATGCGAAGGGCTGTTAGATGAACTGGCTGTGCACAGAGGGGAAGTGAGTTTTGCAGCAGATACTGCGCAAACGCAGAGAGGCCTGTGGTTAACATCTTGCTAAGATAAGGACTTCCTGTGGCTGTAACGCTTCCCTCGTCTACGCTCAGCTGCGTGCGTCAGGCTGAGCCTCCTGTGTTTGGTCAATGTGAGCTGGGGGGAAGGTTGAGTGTGGAGCGGGTGGGAGGTGCGGCCCAGGAGTGCAGCACGCTTGTGTGGAGTGCTCCCAGCCCAGAAGCCCATGCAGTGCCTCTCAGTGATACCTGTGCTCTGGTTCCTTCTCTGCAGGAGTGGCTCAGTATGTGCAGGCTTTCGATGCCCTTCTGGCTGGCCCAGTAGCTGAATACATCAAGATCAGCAAAGAAGTTGGCGGGGATGTGCAGAAGCATGTAAGGACCCATGTTCTCCCTCCACTCTGAATTGATGCTGCTTGTTCTTCAGGGCTGTTAAGGCCAAGTTTGCTGTCAGTGTTTGCATTCCTTTAGTGCCGTACTCTAGGGTGTCTGTAATCCCTGAGGATTCAAAACAGATGCAGATGCCCAGATAACCTCCAGCAGATTGCCACCTACACACACTATGAATCAAACCTCCTTCTTGAAATCTTTGTTAGTTAGGTGCCTAACTCCCTTTATGGACATTGGTGCATGCCTTTAGGAGACCTGTAAACTACCCGGCCCAAGAGCTGCTACACTCTTATAAGTTTTCTCTGAGAATTGGTGTCTCCAAGAATATGTGCTTTGAGATCCGCATAGCTGCTTTCTTATAGACTAGGAACTGTGGGCAGCGGGAGCTTGAATGACAGTGTTACGCTGGTTACAAGGGAAGCTCCCTTATGTTTCTCTCTATTCTTAGGCTGAGATGGTTCATGCAGGCTTGATGAGTGAGAGGGCTCTTCTGGTGATGGCATCTCAACATCAGCAGCCATCAGAGGTAAGTCTGGGAAACCACTCATAAGAAACCTTCTATGCCCTTACCTCAGAGTTAGGGATGACTGCAAGTGTAGGGCAATCTGGGCCATTAGAGTTGCTCCAAAAGAGGAACCAGATGAGGACTGGAGACACTTGCATCCATGAGGTGGCACTTGCTGAAAGCGTGAACTGTTGCGGGTGCTCAGCCAATACTGGGCAGAATTCCGGACATTGATTCTTAGAGCCGCAGAACTGGCATTTTCCAATCATTAGAGCAACAGGTTTTCTGTAGCTGTCAGAGCAGCTTGTGAGTGTCATCTCACAGTGTCTGTCTCGAGTTTCACCTGGCACCAGCACTGCACAATCACTGTTCCCTCAGCTGCAACCTGCAGACAGGAACTTGTCTGAGACAGGAGCCTCAGTGGGATTTGCGTAGAGTGCGCTTTTCATTATGTGATCCTTATAGACTTTTGGGCATTAAACTCCTGAAGTATAACAGACACTTGTCTCTATTGAATGGCCTCTGAATAATAGCTAGGCTTTTAGGATTGATTTGTCCTTAGCAAGTAATTTAACACTTTACCCTAGGCTGCTGCTTCTCAGCAGGATGTGTGACTGAGAATCTGATCCTGAATGCATTGGCTTTTCCCTGCTGAGAACTGTTTTTCCTGAGCAACAGGATCCCACCTTGCTTTTCTTTGCAGTTATTATCTCGCTCAGTCATGGTGTCTACTGTTACATTGTGCTAGCTGCATTTCTGTGCTTTCCTATTCACTGCAAAATATATCTGCATTTTTTTCCCCCAAACTTAGCGTTGGAGGGTTGTTTATCTTTCCCCAGGCTTCTGGGACGCTGCTCTGCATAGCCTCCAGTCTGAGAATCTGCATACAAATTCCACTGACACATTATTTAAATAAAGGATTATGAACAAACAACAACCTTAAGCTAGTGTAGTCTTTGTGCAGGTTGTCTTGCAGGAGTCTAGTCAGTTCTGGAGAAGCCAGTTTAAAATGCAAAATGTATGAACTCTTATTGCTTGTGGTGAAGAATTTCCCCATCCTGTTACTTGACAGTGGCACTAGGCTGGAGCTTCTGGAAATGTAGCCTGGCTGGTCGTCCTTGGAACCTCTCTCTTTTCATCTAGAGGAAGGGATAGCAAAAGGAAATGCCAAGGCTTTGAAAAGCAAGTTTTGCCCAAATTTGTCCCTCACTGCTGCCACCAGCAGGAAAATTTCTGATCTTAGGGGAAAGAAACGTTGCCTAAGAGGCATCTCTGGAACTGTTTAATTGGCTGCTCTGCTTTCACCTCGGAAGACTTCTAAGCACTTTCAGTCAGCATTCCAAGTGAACAACACACAGAAACAATTTTTATCATCCAAATATTAAGAGCTTGGATTGACTTGAGAAGTAACTTGAATCCAGAAGTCCAGCTTGATAGGGTGAGTTGAGAATTTGCTGCAACTCCGATTGTAATGAAGGCTGTAGATCCCAAACTGCAGAAACCTGCTTAGCACCCCTTTTCTCTGAGGGTTTATAAAGGAGAGGAAAAATTTGACAAACTGTCTTGGAACAAAAGAATCCAGGGAAGGCAAATGCTATTTCTGTCCTTGTTACTAACAAGCTTTGTCAGTGTCTCTTGGATTGAACATGAGTCACAGTTCTTGGCGTACTCCCATAGTACCAATCCAGTTGGGAGCTATGACTTCAGCCCTGGAGGAGCTAGGCTGTGGGACGGAGCTCAGCTCGCAGGGAGGGCCAAGCCTGGACAGGAGCTGTAGCAGTAGCTTGTGCCAGTTGGAACCTTTCTCCAAGTGACCATCATCTCAGCAGAGCTGCCCATGAAGATGTGCAGCCATTCCAGAGCAATACTAATGTTCTTCACGGTTATCGTCCCTCTTGTCCTGCAGAATGCATTTTCATCGCTTCTGAAACCGATTTCAGAGCAAATCCAGGTGGTGCAGAATTTCAGGGAGAAGAACCGTGGTAGCAAACTGTTCAATCACTTATCAGCGGTCAGCGAGAGCATCCCAGCCCTGGGCTGGGTGGCCATGGTAAGAACTCCAGTGGGAAGTGGTTTCCTTGGGCTGGTGGGAAAAGTCTGGCTCCCTGGTCAACTGCTCCATGCCAATGTGTTCTTTCCTCTTAAGGCTCCAAAGCCTGGTCCTTATGTGAAGGAAATGACTGATGCTGCCATGTTTTATACCAACCGGATCCTCAAGGAGTACAAGGATGTGTAAGTTCACCCTCTCTCTTAAAGATGTCGTTGAACACAGCTAACTGGGTATGTAGGGGCTACTCCAGTATCTAACCACAGGTGCCTTGGTCTTTAAAGGCAGGGTGTATTTATAAAGCCTCACTTAGCTATTCTTTCCTGATCCTTAGGGACAAGATTCCTCGCATTCTTGTTGCAGCTAGAATCTCTGGTAGCAAGTGTATTGCTGCTCTGCTGTCAGCATCATCTGGTGGCTGAACTGTTTCCCAGGGCAGCATGTTGTGTCTCGGGAATGGGTCTTATTGGAAGTACCAGACTCCTCAATTAAAATGGGTTACAGCGCAGAGCAGGCCTGTGGCTTTCTGCCTGCAGGTGCAAGATTAATACTGGAGCTAGAACGCAGTGCTGGAGGTGTGGGGCTGCTGTGCTGGTCCAGCTGCGTCTTGCCTGTAGGCTGAGATGTGGAGAGATGTAAAGGACTGTTTGCAGTCTTTGGGTTTTGATGGCAAATGCACCTGCTCACTCCTCATGATCTCCTTGTGTCCTCAGAGATAAAAAGCAAGTGGACTGGGTGAAAGCTTATCTGAGTATCTGGACAGAGCTGCAGGCCTATATCAAAGAGTATCACACCACAGGGCTGACTTGGAGCAAAACGGTAAGTGCTAGCTACCTCCGCAGGAGCTTCTTAGATGAGTATTGCATGATTGTTGCAGCAGATATGGACCTTGTGCAATTGCCTTTCCTCTTGCTGGTCTCTTGCAGGGTCCGGTAGCAACAGAAGGGGCTAAATCACCATCTACTCCCCCAGCCGGGGCTGCGCCTCCCCCACCGGGCCCTCCTCCCCCACCTGCTCCTGCCCCCACGAGCTGCAGCACAGATGACTCTGCCTCCCGCTCCGCGCTCTTCGCCCAGATCAATCGGGGAGAAGGCATCACCTCTGGTAGGTGGAAATAGGTGGCAGAGGGAGGGCAGCTGCGAGCGAGAGTACTGTTGTGCTGCAAATCCTTGTTCTGCTGCCGTCTCACAATACACCTGCTTTGGAAGTATGCCTGCAGTAACAGAAGACCATCTGGTCTGAGGATGAGGCTGGGAGCCAGAAGCAGCCCTGAGGCAGTTGACAGGGACAAAGGGAGCACATCTGAGTTAGAATTTTCAGCCTCGTCTGTCAGGTGTAGTAAGACATAATCTACAGAGGGAGTCTTTTGGTTGCCTGCATGCCTCAAGTACACAAGATGCAATTTTGCACCTATTTGTATTTCCAGAAAACATCCCTTTTCTGTGTTACCTGGTTAGCGTATCAGGACAGATGTGAAACAAAAGCAAGGTGCTTGGCTCAGGGCTTTTTCCAGCTGCAGAGTGGAGGAGCTGGCACCTTCTGGTTCTACAGTACACCTTGGGTTCTCGTCAATATTGTGTCAAGTGTTTCTTGCTCCCTCTTTCGCTTGCTGTCACTCCTGCTTGGGCTCAACTCAGGCCCAGTCTCAATGATCTATTTGCATTTTAAAAAATGTTATCATGATGATTATTGTAATCACTGATATCTGGTGTTGGTGAAACTGCATTCTTGGAGGAGAGATGCAGCTCAGGTTTGACTTCTCTTGCAGGCTTAAGACATGTTTCAGATGACATGAAGACCCACAAGAATCCAGCACTGAAGAACCAAGGGGGTCCTGTGAGAAGTGGACCGAAACCTTTCACTGCTCCCAAACCAGCCTGTAATGCTAATCCCTCCCCAAAAACCTCTCCAAAGGCACCTGCGTTGCTAGAATTAGAGGGCAAAAAGTGGAGAGTGGTGAGTGCCTGGTGTCAGCATGAGTGGGTTGGAGGGATGGGAGCTTTGCAGCAGGGAAGGAGGGTCTCCTGAAGACCTTTCCTGTAAGAGGCACCTGCCTGAAGGTACATGGAGTTTGCTTTTGAAGGGGCTGCACGGCCCTACTGTTCACATGGATTCATTGGTCTGGATTCCAAAAATAAAATGCGTTTTTCCTGCCTTTTCAGGAAAACCAGGAGAATGCCACTAACCTGGTAATCAGTGACACAGAGTTGAAGCAGGTAGCATATGTTTTCAAGTGCACAAATAGTACACTCCAAATCAAAGGCAAGATCAACTCCATCACCCTCGGTAAGCAGAGAAACCCTGAAAACTGCTTCTGTGTGCTGGTCTCTTTGCAGAAAGCTGAATCTCCAAAACCTTTCTGTGAGCTACTCTGACTTCTCTTTGCAGATAACTGTAAGAAGCTAGGTCTGGTGTTTGATGACGTGGTGGGCATCGTAGAGATTATAAACAGCAGGGACGTTAAAGTTCAGGTGAGTGCTTGCGACCTGTTCTCTGCCTGGAGCGTGACTGCTGCGCTGTACCACAGGGTGTCTGTAGCATCTGCTGCTTTGAGTTCTGTATTTCCAGAACAGGAATGTGCATCTGTGGAGAACATTCATGAAACGCCATCTGTCCTACTGCCCTGCAGCTCACCCTGCCCAGCCCTTGGGAAAGGCCTCAGATTTGCCTCACTGAAGCTCAGTTTCAGAGCTGTAGATAAAATATTAGTTTCTGTGAGGAGGCCAGCAGTAGAATCTACTCTGATTCCAGTTTTGGTGTCTGATTTGGGGTGGCCAGTTTGCCCAGTGTTCACTGTAGTTTAGTTATTTCTTGTTTTGATCTCTTTAGAGTAACATATTTTTGCCAAAGATGGAACTACTTGAATCCAGTGTGTCTGCAGCGGGTAGGGGTTTGAGTCAAATCTCTTGCCTTGAACGCAAGCACAAAAGAAGAATGTTGTGATTGCCCAGTTCGATCTTATGCTCCTCTAACTGCTGCTTTGACTACCCTGCTAGGTAATGGGTAAAGTGCCAACGATTTCCATCAACAAGACAGACGGTTGCCACGTGTATCTGAGCAAGAACTCCCTAGACTGTGAAATCGTCAGTGCCAAGTCATCAGAGATGAACGTCCTTATTCCCACAGAGGGCGGTGACTTTGTAAGTGTTAAGTTTTGAAGTCATTGTGGTCTGCTTGGGGTTGGGGTAACGCAGGGCAGGATTTGTGTTTTGAGCCCTGCAGGGGATGTCACAGTTACAGTGAGGTCTGGAGGAACAATTCTAGACTTGGAGGTTGTGAACGACGATCAGATGCTAAAACCAGCAGATCAGGTGGTTTGTCTTTACAGTGAGATACTTGCTGTTTTGTGAGTTTCTTCTTCCTTTGGATCTTTTGGGAACTGAACAGGCAGCATTTGTGGTACAGGAGGGGACATGGCATGTAGCTAAGAAAAGAAATGCCTAAAGCAGTAGGAGTAGTTACTGGTCTCAGTCATAAACAACTGTTTTTTGACAACAGATTTCTATTTTACCCTCCAGACTGAATTCCCAGTCCCAGAACAGTTCAAGACAGTGTGGAATGGTCAGAAGTTGGTTACCACTGTGACGGAAATCGCTGGCTAAGCAGAAAAGCTCCAAGGCTCATGCCCTCCCCTGGCCCTGCTGTGGGACAAATCTGCTTTCAGATGATTCTCTTAGATTTCTTGTACCTTTCTGCTCTCAAACTGCTTCTCTTCTGCCTGAGAGACACAGCTACCTGCCATCACTGAAATACCTCTGGCTGGGGTTTGGTGTAGGTGGCGGGTCAGTTATCGTCCACATCTATTAGCAGGAAGGTGTATCTTTTTTCTCCCCTTGTCTGATCTAACTGCACCAATTGATCAAGTCAGATTTTTCGGTGAACTTCACAGACAGTACTGGCAGTTGGCTTTCCGAGTGTTGTTCGTTTTTTTTTTTTGTATTGCCTTTAAGCAAACTGTTCATGTGAGAGAGGAATGTTGTCCCATTTTTAACAAATAATGGTTTATGCCAGGGTCCAGAGTACCCAGTTGCTATGGCAGATATCTCAAGAAAGTCCTGGAAGCTGCCAATGCCAGCTCTATTTACTAGTTGGTGGCATTACAGGACATGGGAATGGCTTTGTTGGACCAAAGGCTGAGGACCTGGGCCGTAGCATTTCACCCCGATTTCTCTTTCATCATTCCTACTAGCTCAGTGTATTTCTGATTGTGCCATGACAGGAGGCTTTATATTAACCAGTGCCACAGGAAGACTGCAGTGGAGTAACTGCAGTTACCCCCCCGGCAGTCTGGCTGGTAGCTTGGAGCTGAGCCCCTCTTATTCCATAAGCCCTCTGCCCTCACAAGGGCATCTTTGCCCAGGGCTTCCTTCTCAGAGCAGCTGAACTCAGGTTCAGTCTTCCAGGACAGTTCTTCTGAACCTGTCCCCTTCTGCAGAGGAAGGGTCTCCCTCATTCCAGGGTCAATAGTGCAGTATTGTAAATACTCGAGTTGGATCAAGTCAGTTCATCACTCTCTTCCTCATCTGCAATCAGTCCCCATAAAGTGAATCCTCTCAGCCTCCCCTTTCCCCTGTTGCTTTGGCTCTTTACTTTGGTGGAAGCTTGTAGCCTCTGTTCCAGGGCCCTGGAGCAGAGTGATGGATCTAAGACACAGTACTGTACTGACCCATAAAGGGAGCTGCACGTGCTTTGACCTCCATTTTTCCAACGCCTCGGGTGGCATAAGCATATCTTAAATGCATTTCCTCTGTAAAGTGTCAATGTTATTTTTCTCTAGGACAAAACTTACAAAAAAAAATATGCAATTTTTTTATTTTGAGACTGTCCTGTGACTTGTACTCGTCTTCTCCTGAGGCTTGTGAAAAAACCTTTCTTATGTACTTAAGATTATACAGAAGATAGAATAAAGTTAATGCCAACTTGCTCATTACAGTGGCTCTTGTTTACTCTTTGGGGGCATGCAGGACCTCAGGTAGGACAAGAGGTCCTTTGGTGCCTGACCTTGCCTAGGCTGCTTTGAACGCTTTCCCCATGAGGAAGTACAGACTTCTCTGCACTCCCCTCAAATCAATTTGTCAGTAGGTGTCAAATCTCACATTTTATTTTATTTGGTTAAAGTTCTTTATTGATTTCACTTGCTGTACCAAAGTGCATAAAACAAGCCATTAGTTGAAAACTTTTCAAGCTGTTAATACCCACTTAATCAAACCCCTCCTTTTTCCCCAGAAACCCCTAAATGTGGCCTTTTTCTCCCATCTTGAAAGGATAGGCTGTACTGTCTTTCCTCTGCATACAGCCATGTAAGTCTACTTGCTGATCTCCTTAAGAGATGCAGCACTCTTAACACTAGTCATTTTGGTTAATACTGCCATTGCGTCCTGCGAGGAACAGGCGACAGGGAAACCAAACCTCTCACGCAGCTAATGGTTTTGCTGTCACCAAGTGACTGGCACAGCCCCAGCTCCAAGAACGGAAGCGGACTTACCAGGGCCTGTGCAGGCTGGAGCATTGCAGTTAGTGCAAGGTTCAGTTCACCCATATTGGAGCGTAATTACATCCCGACAAATCCCAGTCTCTTACTGCAGTGTAACAGGTGCCAACTCTGCACACTGTGGAAACGCTGAGCTAAACCCCCTCTTCTTCCCTTTCCCCAGATCCCCGCAGGCTTTTATGCAGAAAGTGCTGTTGCACAGTAGTAGCTGCATTAAATACAGTGGTAGACCCTCCCCAGTGCCCTCACAGCACGCCTCCCCTTAGCTTCACTGGAGGAAGGGGAGGATAGTACTGTAAAACCACTCTTCTGAGAAGTGCAGGTGATCCCCTTTCACCCCCAGGAACACCAGCTTTCCTGCTTTGTCCATCTCCTGCAGCCCCAGGCGATCCTGCAGAGAGAAGCATGACCGGGGGTCCTGCCCTGCCATGGCCAAACGCTGGCGGTGGCTGCAGAACCCAGCACAGAGAAGAGCACTAATGGTCGGAGACCGTTGCTGCAGCTAGAGCAGGTTCCACCTCTGCTCTTCACGGCTTCTCATAGAGGGGGAAAAATGCATTTTTGGATGACTCATAAAACAAGGCTTCAAAAAGGAGCAGAGTTAACTAAACACATGCTGAAGGGGATCTCGAGCCAGGCATGAGACCACCCTTGTAAACCCCACTGCCAGAACTGGCGTGGAAAGAAATCCCTTCCTAAACAGCTACTGGCAAGAGGAAGGCATGCCCCAGGATGGGAGAGATGGTAAATGGAGCTCTAAACCCCACAGATGTGCTCTTCAGGTACACTGTAGAGTAGAAACCGCAGAAACCTCTCAGCCCCCAGCAGCACGTACCTCTGTGTACAGCGAGGTCTCCCTCAGTGGGATGGTCTCCTTGGCTTGGCCGCTTTTGTAAAACCCAAACCACTGTCAGAATAAAACCAAGGAAAAGAGTTGCTGAAGGACTCCCAGGAGATAAGCAGGCTTTCAGCAGCTTCTGCTGGAGACAGTGCAGTATCAGGCCTATGTTTGTGCTCAGCCTACTCCTCACCAACCTCAAGTTGTGCCACCAAAGGACAAACCAGAAATGAGTAAGCAAGAACCAAAACACCACCCGAAAGCAGGTCCCGCCCTGCCTGGCTCACCTCGGAGATCGGAGGGTCGACCATGGTATCATTGAGAAATTTCACCATCACAAACTTTTTCAGAGCCATCAGGTTTTTCTTGTACGTCTCATTGATACCCTGGATGAAAGCAACAGAGAACAGTTCCAAGTCACTGGAAAGCCCACTGAGACAGATCGGGGAAACTGCTCCAACTTGCCCTGCACCTGCAAAGGAAACCCTGGAGTGCACCAGTCTAGGAGGCAGGAATGTGCGCTTCTGTCAACAGCCTCCCTTGGCTGTGCTCGCAGCATTCAGCCTCATCTCCAGTCTGTAAAGAGGAGGTTGGCATCGCCTGGGGAGAGACAGGATTTGCCCAATTGAAAGGTGAGGGGTGGACTGAGCACGTGGCACATCTATACCAGCCACTCAAAAAGAGTGCGGTGACACAGGAACTCCTCTGCCATGGACAAGTCTCATTCATAAATCTACCAGCAAAAATACTTCGTACACTCCTGGGATGCAGGGCACAAAATGCTCCCCTTCGAACTCCAGCAAAACTATTGCCAGGGAGAACTAAGTGAAGGAACTCACTGCTAAAGCTTCTGCTCTCCTGCTTGCTATTAATCATCAGCCAGGTTCTTACCCTCTCCTGATTTATGTCAGCTAAAAAGATGCTGTTTTTCCTGTAGTCCTCCTCCTTTAGAGGGTCGTGCCAATACTCTGCTTGTACCAAGCTGGAGAATAGAAAAACCAAAGATCAGACCAGAAACCTAGAGCTTCTCACATGGGCCCAGCCCCCGTTGTTGCAGCCTGATGAATATACTCACTGCTCTTGAACAGCTTGCGTGTAGGCGCCCAGATCCAGCGTCTTTCGGATCCAGTCACAGATATGGGAGCTCTCACCAGGACAGCGTGGAAAGCCGTACACGCCTGGGGTATGGAGACATGTAACAACTTGGTGAGCCAAACTGAAATCCCTTAATCCCTCTGGCTGGTAAAGAACCACCCTCTTACAGAGCAGTGGCAAGAATTATCCAGGGAATCAGGCGGCCTTTAATCCTGCAATCTCATTAGACAGCCCTCCTGCCCCTGGGCGCTATTACACACAAAGATAATGGATGATGTTCTTGAGCAAAGGGTATTGCTCTGGAGAATGGGGCACACAGACAAGTGGAATACTGTGCAGCTTGCCTGGTGTGTTCCCAGGAGGTCTCAGGATGGTTCCCTGCAAGACTTCCCACTACACTACAAAGAAATAGACTCAAGCCATGGAACTTCTCAGGGGAGAGTATTTGAAATTCACTGCCAGCCACTCTTAACTGTACACCTTTTAAATTCCATTTCATCCTGCCCCTTTAATCTACTGCAAATAGCACGTCCCTTTCCCCAGGGCTTTAGCGTTCCAGATGCCAATTGTAAAATATCCTTGTGACCCAGAAGGTTTATTTTCACAAAGGCTTTGCTCTGTAGTTAGAAATTTCTTCTCCCGAAACAACTAATCTGAAGTGCTTCCAAAGTATATAAGCATTCTACCCAGTTAGTCATCTACTTACAAAGGTCCCTTCTCATCGCCAGTTAAGCAAGACCAAGACAGAAGATAATGTAGTCAGCTAACAGCTGAGCCAAGGCAGATCACCAGATTCAGACAGGAACAAAGGGGCAGTTTAATTCATAAGAAAATAGTCAGATTTTAGGAAGATTTTGTTCCTCCTGCCAACAAGAGCACCCTCCACCCTTCAAGATGGTTAGGAGATGGGATAGCTTAAGAGGACACTACCTTGGTGCTGTCCCCCAACAGAGATCAAATTGAGCATGGGAGGAGAAGGACACCTCTGGGCCACCGCCCTCCTGTGGAGAAAGATGAAGGAGCCGAACTCAGCATGCCCAGGCCACCAGTGCTGGTTCACAGGCAGCTCTCAGCTTGCCACTGCCGGGGCTTGGGCACTTGGGTAATCTTTGCAAATGGAATTAACCCTTCCAGGTAGAGGAAGGCTACAGGCAAACACATTCTTGCCTCCTGCCTTTATGAAGGAGTTTGTCCATTTACATCTGCTTAGTATTTCAAAAGAGAATCCGAACCTAAAGCCCAACAGAAATCACTGGAAGTGGAACAGAAGTGTAAACTTACAGGAACTGGCCTCCTTGCGAGAAGCCCATTGCATTGTAGCCTCCTTTCAGGTGAGGGTCCTTTGCAAGTTGGCCGCACACCTCTCTCACTTGATCATTCACATTCATAAAGAAGCTGTTCTCCATATCCTGGTGGATTAGCCAGATTAGAACGTATAACTTGTACCTTTACAATGGTTTACGCTATTTTAATCTCTGCAAATAGGCTGCTAACAGTTCTGCTTTTGGAAGAGGACCTCAACTTTCACAGTATGACAGAAGTGAAATTCAAGTTTTGAGACTTCCCTTCACCAAGTCTTTGTTCCTACTCTGCCTGAGAAAACTGTCTCACACAAAACAGTGATGTTTCCCCAAATTTCTCGACAATTCGAGTCCTTTCAGATTTTGTGTATATATATATAAAATTTTTAAAAAATATATAAAAAAAAAAATCAAACTTCACCTGTCTTTTCCAGGTGCCAAAAACCAGCATACATTGCACATTATCGTGAGAGACTACTTAAAAAAATTCCATAGGGCTACACAAAACTGTCAAAAAATACGAACGCACAAAAGTCTCTGTGTTTATTATACTGATTTATAGTGAATAAACGGTTGTAAATAAAAAAGGATAGCAAGGGATAAAGCTCTGCTTTAGCACAGTATCTTATCACAGGCCTTTGTGTTACCTGGAGTGGTGAGAGTGCACTAATCAGTGGATTTGCATATTAATCCAATTTAGACTACGGATTTGGTTTTCCCCTGGTTCTTTTCTGCAGGTATTGCCTAGACTTTATTGGTTTCTATCTGTCAAAGCTCTTTACTTCACAAACAAAAAAAAAGCACTACACAAATCCTTGTGGAACCACGTTAATAACAGAGACTGCAATAACTATCGCACCTTCAGTTCCACACACTGGACTCCACTCTGCCAAGCAGAAACGCGAGTGCCAGCAGAGTTAGTTACCTGTATCAGGTTGCTTCCAATCTTGAGAGACAGAACATAAATCCCTGGTATTTTATTCTCCACTATTTTTTTAATGTATCCCATGCTTTGTGGATTGCAGCAACTGTCTCCTGTAAAAGGGAACACCGTGACACACCATCGCACCACCACCCAGGCCCTCACCTTGCCTCGCCTCCACAAACATACCAAGACCCCCTTGCTGCTGCAACGAGGCCAGGAGCTGCCAACGCGCACAGGGGCCTGGGCAGGAGGGTCAACACCTCCTGGTCTCCGCGGGACGGAGGAAGGGGACGCCGTAGCCGCTGGCGGCCTGCGAACTCCCCTCCGGCCTGCTCGGGTCCCAGCACGGC
>VZSZ01006706.1:11727-25382 GCA_013398815.1 Ibidorhyncha struthersii | reverse complement strand
GAGAGCGGCGGGACCGATACGGGCAGGGAGGAGCCGGTGGGCCGCCCTGGGGAAGGGGCTGCCATGACAGGGCCGCGGCCTGCGCGGTGGCTGGGCCTTCGCGGCGGTGCTTGAGAGGCGGCCGCGGGGCTGGGGTTTGCCCCCGGGGCGGAGCAGGGCTCGGTGTCAGGCGGCGGTGGCGGCCTGGCGGAGCTTTCTCCGGCCGCAGGGGCGAGCGGTGGGCTGTCTCCCGGGATCCCCCCTCCCCCCTTAGCCCCCCGATATCGTTTCTCCGTAGCAAGACCAAGGTGAAAAGGAGAACCCCATGCGGGAGCTGCGCATCCGCAAGCTCTGCCTCAACATCTGCGTTGGGGAGAGCGGGGACAGGCTCACCCGAGCGGCCAAAGTGCTGGAGCAGCTGACGGGCCAGACCCCTGTCTTCTCCAAAGGTGAGGGACCTGTTTTCCTGTCGGCTGCCAAGGGGGGCTGCGTGTGCTGGGAGCTGCGGAGGAGCAGGGCTGTTTCCTTTCTGGCTTCAGCAGTGGTTGTTTTCCTTCCTTTGCTGAGCATGCGGAGGGTGCGGTGGCAGTGTGGCTGCCAGGGAAGAGGCTTCTTGGCAGATCCAGTGTGGGGAGGTCTGCTTTGATGTGGTGTGAGATTGGGGGAGGGGGATTAAATATTTGGGTGCTGGTGGTCGTTTCTGTCCGTTTGGTTCTGCCTCCAGACTCGGGGCGCTGCTCTGCCCGCATTCCCAAAGAGGGCATGTGTGGTTGCCTCACTTCTTTTTTCTTTAAAGTCATTTATTCAGTCTTCTTAAGCAAGCTCTGAATCCCTTGGGTGGGAATTCTTTGAATAGCCTCTAAGTGTAATTATTGCTGCCTACAGCACGATACACTGTAAGATCCTTTGGAATCAGGAGAAATGAGAAGATTGCTGTTCATTGCACGGTTCGCGGGGCCAAAGCAGAGGAGATTCTGGAGAAGGGGTTGAAGGTAAGAATTTGGCTGGTCTGGATCTTTGATTTGTGAAAGAACAAAACCTAATCCATACCAACAAAAAGATGTGTGCTTTGAAATGTTGCACCTGATCTAGTTACAGGTCAGTCGTGGATGTTAAGGGTTGGGGTAGCAGCTTTGTCTGATACAGACTGCTGTGTTTGCACCGTTTCTCTGTCTCGTTGCTGTTTTGTCTTTATTTAAGAGCCAATCTGTGCAGTTGCTGCTTCCTTTTGAGGTTCTGCCTTGGCTGCTGTGATTTATGAGCAGGCTCTGAGAGCAAAATCTTAGGGCTAAAGACATGGTAGCATGTAAGCGAGTTGTGGGTCTGGTAGCACTTGGTAGAACACATAGGACTTCTTATTCTGTTTGCAGTCAGTAATGAAATAGTGACCGACAACAAATGTTTCAGGTGCGAGAATACGAGTTGAGAAAAAACAACTTCTCGGACACTGGGAACTTTGGCTTTGGAATCCAGGAGCACATCGATCTGGGGATTAAATACGATCCCAGTATTGGTATCTACGGCTTGGACTTCTACGTGGTGCGTATTCCCCACTTCCTTGCAGCTCCTGGGCTTGTGTGAAAGCTCTAGAAGAAACGTAGAACCATAACTGGCTCACATTAACTTGCTGCCCGGTGCTGGAAGATGGAAATGTCAACAAAATTCAAGTTTAAACTGAGATTCCCGGGGCTGCTGTAAAATCCTCGATTTATGACGTGTCTCACAAAGCCTCTGCAGAAACAAATACTGTTGCTCTTACTGGTACTCCTGGGATAAGACTGAAGCAGCTGTGCTAGGCTTGGGGAAGGAAGGAGCAGCAGTGGAAAGCGCAGCAGGGGCTTCAGGAATGCAGGCTGAGAGATGGGCTGTGCTGCTGGAAGATCCTCGCTGTGTTTAGAGGGCTGGGGATGGGTCCCATAGCAGCGGTGGTGGCTGGCACGTTTTGAGTCATTTCGTTCTGCTGTGCCTCACTCTAAGTCTCTGAAATAGAGGGAAGCTGTTCCATTTTTGTTAGCAATGCTGTTCAGTGTATCTTTTCTCAAGAGCTGAGGCCTCAGGGCATGGAATAGTGTCTTCCTCACTCACTTTGGTTTTTCTAAGTCGGTGTATGTGCTAAATTGTCCAACCTGGGAGCTGTCCCTGTCAATTTACCTGGCTGCTCAGAAGTTTCAAGTTCACATTAAGGCTGTAGACAATGAGACATTACTGATGTAGAAATTCTAGCCTTCCCTCCTAGAAAACTGTTAATTTTAAGAAAATAGATGCCAGAATGAAATATTGCTGTGGGTCTCCTCTCCTGGCAGGTGCTGGGCAGGCCTGGTTTCAGCATTGCTGACAAGAAACGCAGGACTGGCAACATTGGAGCCAAGCACAGAATTGGAAAGGAAGAAGCCATGCGCTGGTTTCAGCAAAAGGTAAAGTCCATCTTTATTCTTGTATCCCAGGAGTTTCCTAGCAAGTATCGGCAAAATGCTTCACTGCAGAAGGGTTGGAACAAGTTACTGGGTAGGAGGAAATCATAATCACTGCTTAAATCATTGATTTCTACTGCTCTGGGGCAGTAGAAGCTGTGTTTGAGCATGAATGCTGTTCATGCCCCTTTTTTTTGGTGCTGAACTGAAAGAGCAGCTCTTGCGGGATAGCTGGAAGTATCAGTTCTTGTGTAAATCTGCCTTGCACAGTTTTTGGAAGTGTTCTGTGTGCATGGATCACAAGTGATGAGGCAGGGTTAGGATCTGTTTATCTGATGGAGCTCCTAACTCAGTTGCCAGACCTGGAGGATGGAGTGATCCAAATAAAACAAGTTCTTGGGTTTATCTGTCTGTAGTGCTCTCTGACACAGACTGGATAATGAGTCGGAGATGCTGAAAGCTTGCTTGGAAATGCTCAGAGATGGGGACTACTGATACCTTTTCAGAGGTGGAAAGGGTGGGCAGTCTGTCTGGAGGCTCTTTACTGGCTACTCTGCTTAGATGCACACTGGCCATAGCCTGCAGAGGGTGGCTCCAGCCTGCTCCTGCTGAATGGCCCCTTCCCTTTTCATGCCTCGTTCTGCTGACTGTGGCATAGTTACCTTCCTGGGGCAGTAAAAGGGATGAGTGTAGTTTTTGTTAGATCAGCCTGTGAAGGGTGGGTCGTTGCCTTTTTGGTGGGCTGATGAGCAGAGGTTAATGGTTATCTGAACAAAACCCTGCTTGGAAGTTAACAGCACAGCAGCAAAGTAGAAAGGCAGTTAGCTGCTCACCTAGGAGAACTGGTGTTTCATCTCAGTGTTGTCTGGCTGGCTTGGAATGAACATAATGGCTCAGTTTTCACCACAGTGGTACCGCACCTTTACCTGACAGTGCTTTCTCACTTGGTTTGTTCTGTGTTTGTTTTTTTTTTTTGTTTTTTTTTGTTTTTTTCCTGACAGTATGATGGCATCATCCTTCCTGGTAAATGAGCAGTTCCTGTTACCACAAAAGTAAATAAAATTTTCTAACCCCTAACTTCTCTTGTGGATTTTGTGGGGGTTCCTCCTGACCTGGGAAGCTGCTGGGAGCAAGGGTCACTCACACTCGAAAGGCAGCAGGAGGACATGGACTAATGCTGTGCACTTGAAGAGAACGTGGTGTTCTTGAGGACCAGGTGTTGGATTTACATGGATACAGTCTCCACTTCTGTACTGTCCAACTGCACAAATAACTTACTAGAGTTTGCAGGTGGGCATAGAAAGAAAGAGAAAAAAATACACTTTTTGACCACTGAAGTTGTAGAGCAGAATTTCTGAAGGGTTAAACTCCTGAAAGGAAGGTAAGTCACTGTGCTGGTTCTGATCCTCCACAGACCAACCTGCAATCTTAAGAGCAGCTGCTCTTTA
Organism: Ibidorhyncha struthersii; assembly: GCA_013398815.1. Classification (NCBI taxonomy): domain Eukaryota; kingdom Metazoa; phylum Chordata; class Aves; order Charadriiformes; family Charadriidae; genus Ibidorhyncha; species Ibidorhyncha struthersii. The sequence goes on along the minus strand of VZSZ01006706.1, from coordinate 21,544 downwards.
ATGAACGAGGGATTCTGGATTAGCAGAAGAAACTCGGTTGCTCTGGGAACTACTGGGAGTGCAAGTTCAATGGGAAGCCAAAGGAAATGGCGCACACACCCTCTTAATAAAGCAGAGCCATAAAGCCAAAATGTGGCTGAGGGTTCTTTGTCAAAGCAAGCATGAAGGGATGGGTTGAAAGGGGCTGAGGGGATGGGCAAGGCCTGTGGCACTGGCAGTGCCGGTGCAGCCAGTGAGGTTCCTGAGCTGAGATTCAAACCTGGTGCCACGAGAGGAGGCTGAGATCAGCCAGCAAGAACCCCCAGTCCCCACTGCTGTGGGAGATGTGAGCGACCTCAAGTGCCTGTACCTGCAGCTGCTAGAGTTGTTTCTACCCCACAGATTGTGGTGCCCTCCTTGTGCTGTGAAAATCCTGAAGCAATGTGCTTGGAATGTAAAGGATGACTCTTGACTGGTTTCTGAAAATGTTTCTGGAGTGTGAACTTACACTGCTGTAATTACACAGCCAGACAGTTTTGCCCTGTAGAAGAATGGCCTTTATTGTTTAAAGAGGAAATTCCCTGCAGGACAATGCAGCTTACATAAGTGGAGTTCAGCAGCACCCTTGTCTCTGCCTCTAGTGTTCAGTCCTCTCCTGCGTCTTAAAGTAAGAAATTATAATAAAATCAAGGAACAAACTCACCTCCATCCAAATCTGCACACACCACCATCAGTGATTGTGCAGTGTTGTCTCAAAGACTAGACCATTCCCTTGTCGAGCCTGTTGGAACTGTAAACCAGGGGAGGCTGCCAGCGCTGTTCAGGATGGAGCCCTCTCCAAAACATACAGGGCAGTGTGTGCTGTGCATGCTAAAATGCACAAAGGGAAGTAGAAATTGAACAGAAGTGATTTGCCTCAGTATAGCTTTATGCTTGATGTGAACTCTTGAGATAGTGAATTCTCAGAGAAAGATCAATACCGTTATGTGAACTGTAACTGCTGCAAGCTGCTCGGTTTTCGTGAGTTGCAAAAAGAAGTGAAAAGCAGCCTGCTGTGCTGAAGCTCTTGTCTCGGCAGCTTTGTGGCATGTTGGGGTTCCCTTGAGGGGCTCAGGGGCTTCCTTGATGTGATTTCACTGTGTTGTGCAAAAAAGACTGGAACAAAAATGACCATTTGCCTAGATGCTCAGCAGCATGTAGCTGCCTCGGCCTGAAATGGAGGTGCGGAGCCTGTCTGGGATAACATGTAAACATGCTTCAGTAACTGGACTTGTTATCAGAAGATGCTGGCCTCAGCATGTGACTCTCCTGTGATGTCTTGTAATGACCATAGGCTGGAGACCCGGAAATAATCACCACTCTCTTGCCTCCTGCTCATCACAGGTTATTGCTGCTCTGGGGCTGGAACTCAGACCTGCCAGGGCAGGGTTTGGAGTTCTGTGGTGTGGTTTGTCCTGACACACAAAGCCCAAGAGCCTGAGTCTGCTCTGCAGTGCTCTAAGGGGGAGTCTGCAGTCCCTGTGCCCTCTGAAAGGGCAGACAGGGTTTTAATAAAGACCGGTAACTGTCTCCTGTCTCAGACGCAGTGACAGGGAGGGACCCTGGGCACTGAGCAAGCGCTTGCCCCTGGAAACTCAAGTCTCTTAATCACTTCTCCTTTTACAGGTCAGATGCTGCTTTTGCAGTAGTGGGGAAGCACTGACCAAGTTCAAAACCAAGCTGTCACCTTGATGGTGTGAGTAACAGCACCTGGCTAGGAATATATCTGGGAGAGCTCCTGGTTTAGATGTGAAGGGCTTCTGTTCAAGCTGATTTTCAGGGTACCATTTTCCTCTGAAATCTGTAGTCTCGCTGCATCCTTAGGCACTTCCCCCATTCCCTCTGCTTGAGCTAGAGCTCAGCACTTGGAAGAGCAAGAGATCTTGGTGAGTTGCTCCAATAGTTCTCTTCCTTGCTATCAAGAATCATATTATCTCTCGTCTGAAGGTATCTAGCTTCCATGAGTAAATATTAAATGTCTTTCCCTTGAACAACTGCTATGTGAGCAACAGGGTCTGTTCTAGACCTGTCGCTTCCTTGTACCTAATACTAATACTACTGTTGTTTTGAAAGTGTCTTGTGATACTATTTCTACAGTAGAATTTCTCCTGAATTATTCTAGGGTTTTTTTTCTTCCTTTGTTTCACTTTTTTGCAATCCATGTTGTGATACAGTGCTGCAGGCTGAGGAGAAAAGCTCTTCTGTCCTGCTTGCTTCCATGTTTGCCCTGCTTGAGCAATCCCAGCTTAAGCTGAGGGATGGAGATGCAGGCAGCTCAGAAGACACTTTCCTAGAGCGCAAAACTTGCCATGGTGGAAACAAGAGCATCTGAGACGTTGCAGTGACTCCAAACATCAGCATGCCTCCCCACCCAGCTACCCCACACTCCTCAGCTCTGTCTTCTTCCCCAGCTGCTGGCATAAGCGACATGGCAGCCAGGGTTCTTCATGTGCTGGCTGCTGCTGAGGCCACAGAGCTGGCCCGGGACCTGGCGCTCAGGGGGCGTGGGAGGATGATGGTGCAGCATGAGACACCCACAATGGCCTCAGGGAGGTCCTCATCCTTGGCCCACTCGTTGAGGTCAGGATTGTAGCACTGCACGCATTTCTGATACCTCTTCCCACTCTCATTCCAGCCACCTACCAGGCACAAGCGCCCCTCCAGCAGAGCCATCCCAGCTGTGCTGACCCCCGTGGGCAGGGGCGCCATGTAACTCCACTGCCCCGTGACTGAGCTGTAGCACTCCACGGGCATCACGTCCACCCGCTCGCCCTGGGGACCCAGCTGGCTCCCACCCAGCACGTATGCTCGGTCGGCCACAGTGGCTGCGCAATGCCAGCCCCGGGGGGTGCTGAGCTTTGCCTGCTCCCTCCAGGTGTTGGTACTGGGCTCGTAGCAGCACACAGTGCGGGAATAAGCATAGCTGATGTAGCCTCCAGTGACCAGGAGCTTGCCATCGATGACAGTGGTGGCGTGGCAGCAGCGGGGCGTCTCCAGGCTTGCCTTGCTCTGCCAGCTGTTGGTGGTGGGGACGTAGCACTCGACAGATGCCAATGTACCCTCAGCGTTGCGCCCTCCGACAGCATAGAGGAGCCCATTGCAGGTGCTCAGGCTGAAGTGCGTTCTCCTGTGCTGCATGCTGGCCAGATGCAGCCAGGTGTTGAAGCGTGGGTCGTACCTGAGGGAGGAAGGGCAGGTCTGTCTGTCCAGGACTATCATCAGAGCCATAGGGAGAAGAGGGACCTGTCAAGCATCTGCCTTCGGAGGAGACAACTCATGCTCTGGAAGAGCCTCTCTATCTTCTCCAGCAGTAAAAAAACATCTGAACAGGCAGTACAGATGGAGATGATGGCGCTGCACAGGACTGAATCCTGCGACTGCTGGGGTTGTTGCCACTCTTGGGATGGCCCAGCATTGCCCCTGCCACCACAAGCTCCAGTCTGGCTTGGAAATGGCGAGTGCTACCAATCTGAGGTGTTCCCAAGCACTGTAACTGTCCCAAGATGGTGGGTCTTGCCAGGTAGAAGAGGACCCAGGGACAGGTCTTCCCTGTGCATCCTGCCAGGCCAAAGCCAGGCACGTGATAAGAAGCTGGCTTCTTGTGTGCCCACGAGATGGCAGAGGGAACTGAACTGCTGTGTCCTCAGAGTGATGCCACAGGGACTAAGGCCAGGCTGGGAAAGGTGGATAAGCTATTGGCCAGAAATAGAAAGGAGACCTGCCAGTGGCTCCCTGAAACCTCACTCAGTGTAGGAGACAGAGCCCAATGACGGCTCATAACCGAGGGGTGGTGATCAGGGGCCACGATGGGCTGGCCTTGAGCAGTGCCAAAAATGTTGCATGTGGAGCCTCAGGTGGCTGAGCCATGGGCAGAGCAACTGGGAAGTTCAGGTTTAGTTTGCAAACAAAATACCGCATGTCAGGTTGCCACATTTACTCCTTCTTTCTTTGAATAGTAATCCCCTGGCGATCCAGTGACAGGTTTATGGGGATTAAGGAAAAAAACCTCGTCATTTAAACGATGAAGAGAGAAATGGAGGCAGAGAGAAGAAAGTCTGAAGGGCAACAGGAATCCAGACAAACCAGAGGCTGGGCTGAGGCTAGCACTGGCTAGAGGAACAGCCAGCAGGCTAAAAGGGGAGCTCCCCAGAGTAACAAAATGGCTTACTGCTAAATAACGAAGGCTCCCATCTATCCAGGAGCCTCCCTCCTTTGCCCTCATCCTGCACTGGTGCTGTGCATTGCTGGAGGACATGGGCAGCATAGCCCAGGGGCCAAAGTCCCCAGGGGAAGCCCAGGCTGGGGTCATGCACACCAAATCCCTGGAACTCGTTCCCAGGCCTTGTGTCTCACAGTCCAGCACCCTGTGCTGGGCCTTGCTGCGTTTGTCCCTCCCTGGCAGCGTTATCCCAGACTTACCTCTTGGTTACTGACAGCAAAAAGGAACCTTTCTTACGCGCTCATCCCTCACCCCATGGGGGAAGCTGGGGCACAGGCAGACACTGCACAGCTCTGAACCCCTCCCCATGGTCTGTGTGGCCAGGTGGAGCCCATCTTACCTGTTGAGGCTGCTGACAGCATGCTTGGCCTGGTTCCTGGCATCGTTTTGGTCTTCACCACCCGCAATGTAGATGAATCCATCCATCACCACCACGCACTGGTTAAAACTTTTTGCTGGCATCTCTGTCAGCTTGTTCCAGTTTCCCTCTGCGTCCCTGTAGCTGATCTCCCTGCTAAGAGCCTTCTCAGTCAAAGCTGGACGACCTCCAACTGTGACAAGCACTCTCTGGCCTCCCCGTATCCTGGTTCTCCGAGACTGAAGGCTGTTTTGCTGGTGTGGGAGCAGGTGGTAATTCATAGCATCCACGAGGAGCTTGTGGCACTGTGGGTCCTGCATCATGCGTGGCACAGGTTGCACATGGTTGACCAAGTCTGGAGCTGAGATTGTGCCAAATCGAATGTTGCTCAGGAGGTCAGCAGCATACCGAACCCGTTTTGGGTCAAACTCCAGCCACTTGACAGCAATCTGGAAGGCTGCAACCTCGCTGGGTATCTGCAAGCCATCATCCATGAGCAGCTCATTGATCTGATCAAAGGGGAGTTTCATGAACTGGTCAGTCTTGGAGAACTCCAGGAAGTTTTCCCGAATGAATTTCCGTGTGGCGTCTTTCACTTGGTTGAGGCCGTAGGTGGCCGAGATGTTGGTGATATACACGCAGTTCTCCACAGCCGTCTCCCGAACGAGGAAGTCACTGCACATGTTCAGCAGCGCCGGAACCTGCAGCTGGGTGGCCGCAGCGATGGTGCTGCCGATGGTGTAAAGGGAGAGGCTCAGCTTCCCGGTGTAGGCATAGGTGATGACGGTGGTCAGGCCCAGTGGGGACACATCATGGAGTTCCACATGGTGCAGCTGCGGGTCTCTCTGCAGCAGGCGGTAGAAGTACTCGCTGCAGGAAGCCAGGACGAGTTTATGCACCTCGAAGGACTTTGTTTTGGTAGCAATGGTGAGATCGCAGAGGAACCGCTTCTGGCGCATCTGGTTCATCCCCTCCAGAAGGCTGGCTCCATGGTCTGGTGCTTCAACCTCCGTGGCCGTGCAGTGGAAGCCATTGGAGCCACTTTCGTATAAACTGTTCAAGTGATTGAGGTGTTCAACATCTAGTAAAGCATCTTCCACCATCACTGGGGTGATGGATGCATCCTCTTTATCCACTTTGGTCTTCTTGGGAGTTTTCTTTTTGGGTGCCATCTTGGTAGGATCAGAATGGGACCTGGTGAGAAAGGAGAGGAGAGGAGCCTTGTAGCAGGGGTACAGGTGCCCTTTTGCTCTTTAAGACATTTCAGTTAAGCAAAGGAAAAACTCCCACTGACTCATATACTCTTTGGGTCAGTCCAAGGGAAGGATGGAAACTGCCTCCTAAGCCCTGTACCCCTCTGAGCTGCGTTAAAGGCATTGAGGGCCATGACTGCAAAAGGGAATCCTCAACTCTCAACCAGCACCAGCACCTTTGCTGTGTTAAAAAAGGACTGGGGATTTTGGGTGGTTGCCTTGGGAAACTGGGAGCACCCACTGGTTCCTGGGTGTGGTGCTGTGCTCGGCCCTGCTGACAGCTCCACTGTCTGGGGTGACACAGACTCCAGGCAGAGCGAGGGGGCGATGACAGGGTGTGTTTCACCTGACTCAAGCACATGTCAGATGAAGTGAATCAAGCCCCAGCAGCTCTGACAGAGGATTCCACACAGCAGTGTGGTGAGATGAACCCCAGCACTGCAGGACCACATAGAAAAGGGTGTTCATTTCCCCCTCAGCCCCTTGGGCACGGCAAGGCTCTGCTGGGTAACCAGTGGGGCCAGCTGCCCTTTGGGGTGACCACTTCAGAATGCAGGTGAAAGAGGAAAATAAAAAACTCAACAACAACAACAATCCAGCTTTTGAATGTTCCCAAATTCCAGCTTGAAACTCCAGTCTGAAACTCAGCAGTGACCTCAGCTCCTCTGAGGGAGCTCAAAGCAGCCAATATATGAGGGAACAAATCTGCTAGCCAGAAATAGCTGTTACTGTGCTGTCTCGCATGTCTGGGTACTGTTTATTACACTTGGCCATAAGGATCAGGTTTCTTGGAACTGAGTAATCATCTCGTATTTAGCACCAGGCAAAAAGAAGCGGGGCATTATGAGACTTCAGCAAAAATATGGAGAATGGAAAAGTTTTACTAGTAAAAGTCCCTGCCAGGAAAGAGGATTCAGGGCTGAGTCTGAGGGGGAGAGCAATGGTGCTGGCCCGGCTGAGCTCAGCTGGCTGGGGTAAGCTAAGAACGCAGGGATAACACAGATGCCCACAGACCCTACTCTCTCCTGGCTTTGCACAGAAGCCAAGAGGATTCAGGAGAAAAGTCCCAGGCACTTGAGCCATCCCTGGTATTGCGGCGTTTCACGGGGCTACCCCAATTTACACCATCGAAGGCTCATCTATCACAGTGTCATATCCTGGAGCAGACATCAGTCCTTCTGAAACTGGGGTGCAAACGCTGCTCTCTCTCTGTGCTTAGATATGAAACTGTTTCTGATACCCAGCTCAGGCTTGGGAAAAGGAACTGGGATTTACGCTTTCCGAGCAACAACACTATGATGTTTCCAAACATGCGTTTTGTTCAGACTATCCATTCCCTAGGAAAATTTGCAGTTTCAGCTTTTCAGCTGGATTTGAAGTGGCAATATAGGTTAAATATTGGAATTTCCCAGGAAATTAAAATGTTTTTCCAGGCTTTTTATCCAGATCCCCCAAGGGATGAAACCTCTGAGATACGACACTGCAAGAACCTCCTTGTTGCTGAACAAACTTAAAGAGGAGCAGGACTTGTCCTGGAGGGAGGTGGCTGTCCTGCTGCCCCCATGCTGAGACCAGTCCCAGAGGGACGGGTGTCAGGTTGAGGTCTGCAACCTGCCAGGGCAGGAGGGTTTGGCCTTGTGACCTGGGTATCAGCTCCCACCGGGCTGCGCTGAGGATCTGCCCAATCTCTTCTGTTCCCCAGACTGCCTTGAATTTGGCCATTTTTTACAGAAATAAGCACCGTGTCTGCAGCAACCCACCGTTTCTGTCCATAAAATTGCTCACCCCCCTTTCAGGGGCTCTAGACCCCATTTTAGAGAGGTGACACCAGTGCTCAGCAGCTTCTGTGGGCCTGGTGTGGAACCCAGCATCACAGCTGGGCAAGCTGATCTCTGAAAGTCTTCTTAACTCCTTCTGGAAAGCCAAGCGATGCAGATGGCTTTCTCAATCCCCTGTCCACCCCACTTGGGAGTCAAGGAGGGAAGTTGTTCTGGGATAAAACAGAGGTCTTCTCACTCTTACACTTCATACAAGTACAACTGAGTCACAAGAAGTTTTGGGCTCGTAACTGATGTCCGTGGGATCCTGCCTGTCGCCTTTGGGCACCTTTGACAGTCTCCAATTTGAAGCACGTGTTTGTGTTATTCCAGTGTCTGGCTGCAGGAAGGCAGGGTGACCTTTATACCTGCAGTTAATTTAAAATGGGACATCATTGCTGCTTCTGATTGACATACCACTGTAGAGACTTCAAAGGGATATTTTCCTACAGATTAATGGTGGCGGCTGGATTAATCTAGGGAGTTGGAATGGTTTGAAGAGATTTCAAAGGGCCCAGACAGAAAGGAGGGAAGACAAGGCTTTTTTCTAGCTGTTCAAACTTCTCTTAAAAGACAGTAGTTGTCCTCACTTCCTTTCAGTACTGCTAATCTCAGCCCTGCACCATATTACTGAGCTAACAGCAAAGCAGGAGCTACGCTGGGTGATACTGTGTCTTCAGGAAGTTACGGTAGGCTTATTTTAATATCTAACCAAACAGAGTCCCTCTCCTTCACCTGCTGCTGCCCCCAGCCCTGGGTTCAGGCGGGGTCTGAGTCACAGCAAACACCGAACTGGCCTGGAAAACTACCTGGACATTGCAGCTCTGGGCACTATTTTGCTGCCAATAATTCCTCCAGCCCCATTTTAGAAAACAACAAAGTCTTTCCCCATGCCATTATTTCCATTATTCAGCAGTTCCCATGCCCCACACAAGGTCTCTGCAGATCCTGCTTGGTGAGCCCTGGTTCTCCATGACTCATCTACAGGCTGGGTCTGCTCCTTACCTTGCTGTTAAGACCGGTTAGTCCAAGGGGAAGCTCTCACCAGCACAGGGCTCTGCAGGTTGAGAGACAGAGACCCTCAGCTTTCCCCACGCAACATCCTCCTCCCTCCTCTTCCCTCCCAGCCAGCTGACTGCTCTTATCACTTCCACATACACAGCAGGCTTTTGGGGTGATGCGAGGACAGCCGCCCTCAGCCGAGTCCCCGAGACATGGAAAGGGCTGGATTCAACTAGCACTACTCCGGCCAAGGGCACTGTCACAGCCAGTGACAGGAGAAGGCAGTAAACCAAAGGCCGAGCAGTGACCAACTGCCAAGGCAGAGGCAACAAGGAGGCAGCCAAAGGCCTGGCTCCCCTACAGGGAGGCTCACCGGGGCACTTGGGGATGAGCTGTGGACTCATCACCCTGCTGATGCCTTCCCCACTCTCCTGAGTGAGCAGAGGGGGCAGCAGCTCCAAGCCCCCAGCTTGAGAAGTCCCCGGCCTGGGCAGCTGCGGCCCCGCTCAATTTGCCTTTGGCCACAAATGAATCTACAAACCCACTTTCCACTCACTTGCAACGGCCGTGGTAGAGCCGTTGGCCATTGGGAGACAACGGGAATAGGTATGAAGCGACATTTGTCTCAGGAAAGGCTGTCTTGACCACGGTGGGGCCGCAGGTGGCACCACTGCCCACTGAGGGGGGGGCCATGGCGGCCACGCTCCCCTCAGCAGTGCCCTGCCAGCACTCAAGATGGCGCTGCCCGCCGCCGCTGCCAGGCTCCAAGATGGCATCCGCTGACCTCTGCCATCACCCGCCATGGCCGCAAGCGGCCGGGGTAATGCTAGCGCCGCTTCCGTTTCCTACCCTCAGCCAAGATGGCGGCGGCGGTGAGGAAGCGCCGTGTGGCGATCGGGCGGTGAAGCCGCTTCCGCCGCCGCGGCCTCTCCAGCAGTAAAAATGGCGGAGTCGGTGCTGGAAGTTGTGGGCAAGCTGCAGTCGCGGCTGGCGGGCAGCTCGGAGCCCAAGAAGGTGACGGGGGCGGCGGCGCGGCCGGGGTGCCCCCTTCCCGCCGGGGCCGGGGCCGGGGCGGCGGGGCCGGGGGTCGGGAGGGCCCGGGCCACCCTGCGAGGGGCCCGGGCAGCGCGGCCGGGCCGAGCCTGGCCTA
>VZSZ01006705.1:7644-23740 GCA_013398815.1 Ibidorhyncha struthersii | reverse complement strand
GGGGGGGGTTGTGGGGCACTGCAGCAGAGGGAGGGAGCTAGGAGGTTTGCTGAGGTCTGAGGGTGGCTAGGAGTACACTGTGGTGCCTTGGAGTGTGCTGAGTTGTGGGTGGATCTTGGGGGCGGCTGCGGGAGCACTGAGTGCCCTGCAGGTACCCTGAGGTTCGTAGGTGTGTTGTGGGGCACCAGGGGTAGCCGGGGGGGGCTTAAGGGGTTATTGGGGTGCTATGGGGCATTGAGAGAGCTGGAGGGGAGGTCTTGAGGTTCTTAGGGGGGTGCTGTGGGGCACTGGGGACATGGTGAGGTTCACAGAGGTGGTGTGGGGCACTGGGGTTGCACTGAGGGTGCTGGGAGTGCAGTGGGGTTTTTGTGGGGTACCCGAGCTAGGTTTGAGGTTTTTGAGAGCTCAGTGGGGTTTTGGTGTGTGAGGGTGAAGTGGGGTTCCTGGGGTGGGTTACGGAGCAGTAGAGAGTAGGGTGCTGCAGGGAGAGGCGATGGTGATGGCTGTCTCTGGGTGTTGCCTTATTGCGAGGTGTTTTGGGGTGTTGCAGTGCACTCTGGAGAGGGGTTGTCAGGGAGAAAGCCCCCAGGAATGAGGTTCACCGGGGAAAGATGGGAAGTCAGAGCTCAGGGAAGGTGGTTGCTGAGGGGGCCAGATGTTGTGGGAGGAAGGTACTGGGGCTTCAGGGTGCTGCAGGGAGGCTGGTGCTGGGGGTGAGGCTGTGGGGTGCAAGCCAGGCTCCCCAGAATCAGCAGACTGCAGGTTGTTCAGTGAGAGCACCCCAAGGTGCTGCCTCGTCGCTTCTTTGTGGCTCAACAATGATTTCTTCTCTCCTTTTCCCAGGCCACTTCACCTCGGCGGAGGATTTGAACCTGCTGATTGCCAAGAACACGCGGCTGGAGATCTATGTGGTGACAGCGGAGGGGCTGCGGCCCGTCAAGGAGGTGGGGATGTACGGCAAGACTGCCGTCATGGAGCTCTTCCGCCCCAAGGTGGGTGTGCTGCCGGGAGGGGGCTGCTTGCCAGCTGGGGAGGGCAGGCATGGGTGCGCTGGGGCCCACTGGCTCTGACACCCTCCTGAAGTCACGCCGCCACTTTGCTTTCACAGGGGGAGAGCAAGGATTTGTTGTTCATCCTGACAGCCAAGTATAATGCCTGCATCCTCGAGTATAAGCAGAACGGGGACAGCATTGATATTATTACCCGTGCTCATGGCAATGTGCAGGTGAGTGAAGCTGCAGCACCTGGAAGGGGCGAATTCTGTTCCTTGGGGCTGGTTTTACTTTGCCAGTGGTGAGGGCGAGCCTGATGGGTTTCTGCCTTGTTATTCGTGATTCTTTGCCTACTGCTGACTCCGGTATGGTTCTCCTGCTGCCACCATTACTTTCAGAGGTTTTTGCCTGCAGTGAGTCAGTCTCAGGGCTCAAGAACTGAGGACACAGCTACAGCTACAACTGTCTCCCAGTGGTGTAGTTTGCAGAATAATAAGATAAATTTGAGATACTCATACTGTAATGAGAATTAGTGCTCAAAACTCAATGTAAGGTAGAATTTTCCCTGGGAAATGACTCCAGTATTTCGTGGCTGGTCTCTACTTCTGCATACCAGAAGCGTGACTGCTAAAGTTACTCTTACTATCGGACCATACAACATTGTTAGTAATTGTAGATGTTCTCCATTGCTCTGTTTTATGTGGATTCAAATCACACCTCCTGAGCAGGTCAGAAATCCACATCTCTCTTTGGCTTTATGTTAGTCATTAGCCAAATGATTTCCATCAGCTGTCAAGCCAAAATATCTTCCATCTGTTTCCAGGCACTGAGCTTCTGCTGACGTACTGTTGGTGGAGCTGAGCAGGGGGTTATAGGCGGGAGATGTAGGTGGGCATGTCCTGTCAGTAACATGTTAGTGTGTTTGGGGAAAAGTGCTTAATCTTCCCGTGCCACGGTTCTGCCTCATGACATATGGAAACGCTGATATCAGCCTGCGCCGAGTAACGCTGAGGGATCTGTGGAGGCCGATAACGGGGCTGGATTTCTAAAGGGTGATTTTTAGTCATGGATATCAAAGCTCTTCACAGCGGCGAAGAGCAGCACGCTCTGTCAACGATAGAATGCGGAGGCACAGGACAGCGATGTGGCTTCTCTGAGGTCATTCAGTAGAGAGTTGGGATTACAAAACCAGTTGCAGGGTCTGCTGCTGGAGCGCCTGGTTCCTAGGAGAGAGAAAGCATGTGCTGTGGGAGCTCTACCAGGCTCAGTGGTGGAAAGGACCTGCTGCTTGAGGCAGGAGATGCCTGGATCGCCTTTGGCTTGCCAGATGGTATTTTAAAGCCTGTTGGGAGGTGTGCAGGGAGTCGTTCCTCAGCTGAGGGGTGGTAACTATTCTCGAGTCCCACGCAGGGATCTTTTTCTGACACTAATCGCCCTTTCTTTTTCCCCTCTCCACGGATCTCTTGCTCAGGATCGCATCGGCCGTCCCTCAGAGACCGGCATAATTGGTATCATTGACCCAGAGTGCCGGATGATTGGCCTGCGGCTCTATGATGGCCTCTTCAAGGTCATTCCCCTGGACCGGGAGAACAAGGAGTTAAAGGCTTTTAACATCCGCCTGGAAGAGCTCCAAGTCATCGATGTGAAGTTTCTCTATGGCTGTCAGGCTCCGACCATCTGCTTTGTCTACCAGGTACCTTGTTGTTGATCAGTGACTGAGGCAGAGGGTGGTGGAGATTGCTTGTGTACCAGCCGAGGTCTCTAAAGGCCTTCCAAAGGGCTTGGAGAAGCAGCAGTGGCCTGGAGCCCACGGAGAGCAGTGCTTTGGGCAGGGCAAGAGACGGTTCTGGCTCCTGCAGGCTCGTTGTGTAGCCGAGGAAAGTCGGTGTTCCTCTGTGCTGCTTTTTTCTGTTTCTGGGAGAGAGAAATCCATGCTCTTCCATGGGAGACCTGAGCAGCTGATGCTTCAGATGGGACCGTTTCCTTGTCAAACACTCGGGAGGAGCTCGTGGAGTCTTCCCAGCAAGCGCTGAACAGGTGAATTAGAGCCGGAGTCAGTAGTTTCCTATAGGCACTGCTGTGAGACTTGAACCTTCACCTAAAAAAAAAAAAGGCAGTTATGTCTTGTTTGCTATTTGCTTTACGCTCCAGGAGTGTAAAGAGGGGCCATAACTTGTCCTATCACCGGGGTCCTCACAGAGGCAGTGTTTGCAGGCTCTCTCTTTTGTGGACCAAAGAGCCTTTGCTGTGCTGACTGAGCGAGGGATTATCTTTGCTTTGTCAAAATCGGGGCCACCCTGGGCCTAGCTAAAGGTTCCTGAGATGGCAGCACAGGATCTGGAGTGAATTTATTTCAGCTTCAGCGTAGTTCTTAGTAGCAAACTCATACCACAAGAGCTGTTAATCATATAGCAGCAGTGACTTGATTATTCCCTATCTGTTTTCAAAAGTCAGTATTATTGTTTTCAAGAGGGGTGGGTGCTGGTGGACCCCCCTGACAGTTACCCAGTAGAGATGGGGGGAAAGTGACTTCGTCACCACGTAACTAGGGGTTGGGAGGACAGCCCAGGTTCCCCGTGTCAGGACAGTGCTCTTCCCGTGTCCTGTGGGTAGCAGGTGTTCTTCTTTGTCACCTGAACAAACGTCAGCATGCTCTTCAGCCTTGCTGGGGAGTGTCCCCCGCTGTCCCGTATCCTCCCCACCTCGCAGACACTTGTGTGACGATTTAACAGCGTGCGCAAAAAAGGAAGAAAACAGGGAGGGGTTTGATTACCTGAAAAAAGCAAAGGATCTTCAGCAATTGCTGGTGTGTAGGAACAAGCACTGGTTTTGTACAAAAAGCTGTTTAAGGGAGAAGGGAGTCATGATCTCTTCTACGGCAGAGTGGAGCCTGCCCTGCAGGGCTGTGTCGCGCACACTTTTACAACACATGGCAGTCTTGTTCCTGTGTGACTGGGGAGCGTATGTGGGGACCGTATTTTTGTCCTGTGCAGCTGCGCTGACTTTGAAACCCAGCATCAGAAGGGAAGCGGGTAGCCAGTCTTTGCTCTAGAAATATCCGCGAAGGGTGGCTGGCTTACTGTGGATTTCTGGTTTTGACTCGCTGCTTGGGTGACTTCCCCAACGCTTGGAAGCCTAGCGGCGGTGATGTGCTGCTCTGAAAAGTGCTGAGCGTACCCGTGAGTTTGATTAGTACCATTGCTGTTGTGTGCTGGGGAATCTGAGGCAGAGAGAAATGGTGATTTGGACAAATTCTTGAACTTGGTGTCAGGGTCGGGACAGGAGCACGCCAGTTTCCACGCAAGAGTGTCTTAAAGGAGGAGCTTGGTCATTCCTTATAGTCAGCAAGTAAAAAAGGTCTTATCTGGAGGTCTGACTTCTTTAACAGATTTGCTCTGATTTAATCTGTAACGGTTCATTCATTATAAATGGGTCTTATATGAATAAAGAGTACATTAATAGCTTGCTCCGTGTCTAACACTCTTAATACAATTTTTATCCTTGCAGCAGGAGCGAGATGCGAGTTCTCTCTGACTCATTAGGCCTTACATAAAACTCTGGCTTTGTTTTGGTCCCTGGGTGTCTGACTTGCGTGTGTGTGGAGAGGGGAATGTTTCCAAGCTGCTGCTTTGATTCCTTCTCAATTTATTAATCATTATCACAGGATTTGGACTGAACAGAATAGCAGTGTCTGAGATAATTTTTGTGTAGTTCTGAAACCAGTGGAATATACCACAAAAAGGGGAAGTTTAGAAAAAGGAACAAAAAGGCTTGAGAGCTGCTGTGGTGTGGTGTAAAAAAGTTCGTAAGTGTCAAAAGTTTCATTAATGACTCCTCTGCCCCATTTTAACAGCCCCCCTTTCAATTTTCTCGTCCCGGCGGAGCTGTTTCTCCTCCTGGCTTCCCCTTTGCTGTCAGCCAGTACTGCTCTTTGCTTCCCTCAGTGCTGCACTGCTGGCTCTTGCCAGGACCTCAGGCTCGGGAGCGCCGTCAGTGAGGATGTTTGCCAAGCGGCAGAGGCTCTGAGGGGTGAGCCAGGAGGTGCCCTGCTTTCCTGCAAGTGTTTGTTTGCAGAGCTGATGGCTACAGGGAGGCAAAAAAAAAGCTTTTACTCAGATCTGGAAAGTGGTGAGGCGTAATAAATAAAAAGATGAATGGTTCTTTTTTAAGTAGTCCTATGAACAGCATGACTAAGGAAACCTGGTTCCCTGTGATTTAGAGCCTTGTCTTAGCTTTTGAGACGTGAAATTGGTGAGCGGGTTACGTTCAAAGCCCTCTCTGTGCTTTGGGTGCCCATACGTCTATTCCCCATGCGGGTTCCCAAGCGCTTCTTGGTGTAGACCACCTTTCCCTTAGTTGGGTGCTGATTTGGCGGCCTCTTCTCCACCCACCACGTATTTTGGTGAAGCCTTTGTGGACTTGCTGCCTTGGAGACCTCTGTGCGCGTCAGATTTGGTGGAAATTGCCCACTGGGCTGGGAGTTACTGGAATGGCCAAGCCGTTGGGGGATTATTCGGCAAGCAGATTATGTTTCCTCAGGAAAGCAGGCTGAAAGGCCTGAGGAACATCGAGGTAGGAGCTCAGCTGCTCTGGCACCTGCGCCGCTACAGCAGAGCTAAATTCCTGAATGCCTTGCTGGAGCTGGAGGCGGTGGCGATATTACGTAGTGCCACTCATGCCCAGATTTGTAGAGCTGTACGTCAGATGAATACAAGTCCCAGAAAATCGCTGGTATAAAAAAAAATGCAAAAATAGTTTTCAGTCCTTTTTGGCACAGGGATTTATTCAAAGGTTGTTCTGCATATGCATAAAGTTAGGGAGAATGTTAGCGTGCGTCTGTTCAGACACATTTGTGGTTTGAGGGAGACTGAAGAGGAGGTGGGCAGGGTGGGACGGCTCAGCAACTCACTGGTGAGGGTGCTCTTGCAGGAGATGAGGTGGAGTCTCCTCGCTTCACAGGCTGCTAGTCAGCTCTGCTTCTGGAGCCTGTTGCTGTGCACTTGAGGCTGTCGTCAGCGTACGTTGTCATTTGCGGCTTCTCTTTCAGGACCCTCAGGGTCGCCACGTCAAGACGTACGAGGTGTCCCTGCGCGAGAAGGAGTTTAACAAAGGTCCTTGGAAACAGGAGAACGTAGAGGCTGAAGCCTCCATGGTCATCGCAGGTTGGTCCTTCTCTGTGAAAGATCTTCCCTCCCATTCTTTCTCAAGGCTGAATGCCTCAGTCATTCTGTGCAAGTTCTCTAATAAGACATTTTTCTTCTCCCCTGCACAGTGCCAGAGCCTTTTGGAGGTGCGATCATCATTGGGCAGGAGTCTATCACATATCACAACGGAGATAAATATCTAGCTATAGCTCCACCTATCATCAAGGTGAGTCACTACTGAGATCTAGGAACGCATCCCATGTAATTCCTCCATTCCCAGGCATCTCTCAGAGTGCTGGCAGGGTATTGGACTACTTGTAGTCAAGAATTTAAACTGCTCTTGTCTCCAAGTGTAGCCTGATAGGGCCAGTTACTCCCAGAGGTTTGGCGAGTGTGGGTGTTTCACATGATGCCTGCTCTGTGTTTCTGGGGATGGATCACGTATGTGATCCTTCTCTGGTGGCAGTGTGTGCTTGCACTGCAGTGTGTGGCTCAGGCTGCTGTGGAGTGCTCAGAAATGGTGCAGTAAAGCTGAAATCTTGTTTGGGCCCCAGAGAAAGGGATTAATTAGGAGGTAGCGCGTGGTTTGGGCATGGGTCCAGGCTAGAGCCTGTTTTCAGTTCAGGCAGCAAAAGATATGAATGAGCCCCTTGGAGACTTGAGTCCACCGGTGTATGATTGGGGCACTTGTTCAAAGGGAAAAAAGACTTACAGAGTTTGCAACAGAAGTTAAGCTTGTGTTTTTTTTTCAGAGGGCTGGGCCAGTTCCCACATTTAAACGGTGCAGGAAGCACAAATGGCGCAGCTGAGGTGCCGCTCGGGGCTGACAGAGGGCTTGAACTGTGATCAAAAGGTCCTTTTAAGCTGGAAATAATGACAGGCTGGAAAAGAGCTATAAATCTTGGGTAGAGAAATACTAATATTGTTGCCTGAATGCCTGCAGGCTCTCAGACCACTACTGGAGCTCCGCGATGGAGAGTGTTACACTGGAGCAGGCGGAGCGAGTCGCCTTTGCTCTGCTGACATACAGGTCTGGGCCTTGACCTGTAAGCAGAGTGTGGGCTCCTCTGTGCTCAAGGCCAGTGGGTTGTTTGCATACAATAAAGATCTGCAAGATCAGGATTTTTAAACCAAAGTGATGACAGGAAGCCAGGGAGCATCCACCACACAAAGCAAAGTATCTGCAGAGCTTGAGTCCGGAGATGCAGCAGTCTTGGAGCTCTGCAGGTCCCAAATAGCATCGCAGCATTAGGAAAACGGGCTTTCTGATGGCATCTTTCCTGGGCTGTGAACAAGCTAGCGCCATGTTTAATTTAGCAATGTGAGGTGGTTCCTAGTGACCAAAAGTGAGACCGTTTGACCACAGATTCTGGTTGTGTTAGTTGATATGGTTTGTTGAAGGGCAAATCCGGCCCTTTCCCTTTAGACGGGAGGAGTGGGACTCTGCTGTGGTTACAGGCAGCAGCTGGTGCGCTGTGGATGTGGTTATTCCCTTCTGGCCTGTACGGAGGTGGTCCTTGCTAGGTGCGCGTTTGGGGCTGTTTCAATGGGTTCCTAAAAATTCCCTCCTCCTTTGTGTGCAGCAAAGTACGATTGTGTGCCACAACCGTGTGGATCCCAACGGGTCCCGTTACTTGCTGGGGGACATGGAAGGACGCCTCTTCATGCTGCTGCTGGAGAAGGAGGAACAGATGGATGGCACTGTCACCTTGAAGGACCTGCGTGTGGAACTGCTCGGCGAGGTAGGACTCGGCCACATTGTGTGTCCTGTCCCTGTCGCTTCTCACCGCGGGGCTGGGAGACTCCGCAGGCTGGAAATGCTCCGCTGAGAGCTGAGTGGCAGGAACGGTGTCTGGTTTGGAGCCTGGGGTGGGGGGATGTTTCACAGTTGTCACAGCTCTGAACTGTTGGTTGCTGGGAAATTCCCTATCGGGGCACTTGGAAGTTGACACCATCTTCCCAGGTTTTTGCCTGGTGTTTGTGTGCGGTCCCTGGGAGAAGCTCAGACTCTCCATTGGTTTTGTAAAGGGATTAAATTCCCCTCCTGTGCCCAGGTTCTTCCTGTTGGGCTGCTGCTCAGATGTGGTGCTTGCAGGGTGAGGCAGGGTCCTTTTCATGCTAGTGGTGGTTCATCTGCCTCTTCTCGATTCCCAGACATCCATTGCAGAGTGCTTGACCTACCTGGACAATGGAGTTGTGTTTGTCGGCTCTCGGCTTGGGGATTCCCAGCTTGTGAAGGTACGTGGCAGCCGCCTTCTGGCTTAGTTGTGTGTTCAGACAGGATTTTGTCCCTATACCCTTTCCACTTTCTTGTTCTTGCTTGTTGAAAGGCGATAATTGTGTTTATGCATAGCTCAACGTGGACAGCAACGAGCAGGGCTCCTATGTAGTGGCTATGGAGACCTTCACCAACCTCGGTCCCATCGTTGACATGTGCGTGGTGGACCTGGAAAGACAAGGCCAAGGGCAGGTAACATTGATTCTGCTTTTCTGTTCTCGGTGCTGGGGATGCCTAGGCCGGCCAGATGTGTGTGTGGGTTGTCCACAGAAGGAAAAGACCACAAACCACTTATTGGAGCACCTCAAAGTCTTATCCAGGTGCAGGGATGGGACTGAGGTCTTACACTGAAGAGTGGTATGAGTGGGGAGGCTAATTCTTAGATACTCGTGTTCACGAGGAAGGGGTTGCCTTTGTATAATGGGGAAGGATCAGCTGCCAAAAAACTTCCTCTGAGAAGTGGAGAAGATGGGTACCCCGTCTTCCCTGAACCCTTCACTACAAGGAGGGCTGGGGAAGCTTCCCAGCAATGGTTGGTAAAAATCATCTGCTTTCCCTCCAGCTGGTCACGTGCTCGGGTGCATTTAAAGAGGGTTCACTACGGATCATTCGGAACGGCATTGGGATTCATGAGCACGCCAGCATTGACTTACCGGGCATTAAAGGTGCGTGAGCTGTTCAGCGCTGCCAAATACAACCCGCAGCCTGAGAGGGCCCGGTTGGGGACGTGTCGTGGGCACAGACTGAGGTTGGGGTGTGGGGTGGGGGGCTCGCCACCCACCAGCTCTTGAAATATTTGCTGCAAGCAAATATGGCCTTTCTTTGTTGCAGGCTTGTGGCCCTTGAGGTCAGACTCTCATCGTGAAACAGACAATACGTTGGTGCTGTCCTTTGTTGGCCAGACCAGGTAAGGCGGAGTTAACGCTGAGCCAGGCTCTCGGACACATGTTGGAGCAGGATATAACGGGAGCTCCCTTTCCCGTTCAGGGTCCTTATGTTAAATGGCGAGGAAGTAGAAGAGACGGAGCTCACAGGGTTTGTGGATGATCAGCAGACTTTCTTCTGCGGCAACGTGGCACATCAGCAATTGATCCAGGTAATGCCAGTTCTTGACAAATGCAGGTGTCTCTCTCATGGTAACCCTACAGCCCTTATTGATTGTGGGACGAACTTAGATCCGTGCCGCTTATCAGCAGCGGGGTCTGCAGTACTTCCCTGGGCCGATGTCAGAAGGGAGGTGGTGGTCTGGCTCTGAGCAGAGGTGTTCTCTCTCCCCAGATCACCTCTGCCTCTGTGAGACTGGTTAGTCAGGAACCCAAAGCCCTGGTGAGCGAGTGGAAAGAGCCCAACGGAAAGAACATCAGCGTGGCTTCATGTAACAGTAACCAGGTAGTGGTGGCTGTGGGACGAGCCCTGTACTACCTGGAGATCCGCCCCCAGGAGCTCAGGCAGATCAGGTGTGTCTCATGGTGGCCCGAGGGCTCTCAGCCTCTGCTGTCTGTCTTTGGGCTCAAGACTGACACTTCTGTCTGCTTCCTCCTTCCCGTCAGCTGCACAGAAATGGAGCATGAAGTTGCCTGCCTGGACATCACCCCTTTGGGGGACACTAACGGCATGTCCCCACTGTGCGCGATCGGGCTCTGGACTGACATCTCTGCCCGCATCCTAAAGCTGCCGTCGTTTGAACTGCTGCACAAAGAGATGCTGGGAGGAGGTAGGGCTCTCCTGGGGCTGCTGGGTGGTGGCAGCAGTCACTGAGCTGGCGGAGTCATGAGTGACATCAGCTTTCTCTTCTCCTGCTCCTTACAGAAATTATTC
This sequence comes from Ibidorhyncha struthersii, assembly GCA_013398815.1. Lineage (NCBI taxonomy): Eukaryota > Metazoa > Chordata > Aves > Charadriiformes > Charadriidae > Ibidorhyncha > Ibidorhyncha struthersii. The sequence continues at coordinate 13,508 of VZSZ01006705.1, read as the reverse complement.
CTCGCTCCATCCTGATGACGACCTTCGAGAGCAGCCATTACCTTCTGTGTGCCCTGGGGGATGGAGCGCTCTTCTACTTTGGGCTCAGCCTCGAGACAGGTGACTACAGAGCCTAGCACTGAGAGGGCTGCTGGACAGGGTGGCTGGATTCGTGCCCTCTTACTTGCTTGACATGCTTTCTTTCACCCTTCTGGAGAGATCTCTCTCTTTCTTGCTTTCTCGCTGTGATGGGTTGTGCTTGGGTGGGACTGGCTGTGGGAACTGGGAGTCAGTGGGTTTCTTCAGCGGACTCTGGAGAAAGGAGATTGATGCTTATGTCCACTCCTTTGTGTTGACAGCAGGATGTGTTTACCCGCGCTCATTTCTTCCCAAGGTGTTGCACTCTGCTGTCCTGCTTTGCGACCTCCGTTGCGGCAGCTCCCAACACCGGTGCTCCTTTTCTGCAGGCTTGTTGAGTGACCGGAAGAAGGTGACCCTTGGGACCCAGCCCACCGTCCTGAGGACTTTCCGTTCTCTGTCCACCACCAACGTGTTTGCCTGCTCTGACCGCCCCACCGTCATCTACAGCAGTAACCACAAGCTGGTCTTCTCCAATGTCAACCTGAAGGAGGTGAACTACATGTGTCCCCTCAACTCAGATGGGTATCCTGACAGGTGAGCCTGCGCCCTGCCTTGTGTGACACAGTGTGGGGGAGGTTTGGACTCTGCAACGGGATCCTGGGATGAGCAAATGGGATCCTGAGATCAGCAGTTTTGAGGGGTGTGGAGGAGAGGGAGTTTCTTGCTGTGCCACCCACCTTATAAGCGCCATTGCTCATGTGTTTGGGTCTTTTTTCCCCCCCATACAGCTTGGCGTTGGCCAATAACAGCACCCTGACAATTGGCACCATCGATGAGATCCAGAAGCTGCACATCCGCACGGTTCCCCTCTACGAATCGCCCAGGTGAGCTGAGCTGGGGGGAGGAAGCCTGGCTTGAGGGCCCATGCTGTGCTGCATGGGACGAGGCTCCGGGTAGACTTCGCAGTCAGCGTTCCTGTTGTGGGCTCAGTTAGCGCGCAGACTGAATTGGTGGCTTGTGCTGTGAGCAGTCTGGGCAAGTGAGCAGCTCTGTCTCTCATCTCTGGAGCCTCTGTGCTCTCCTTGGAGTGGCCTGTCTTGGCCCTCCTACCCACCCAGCTCTGTTTGTCCTGCAGGAAGATCTGCTACCAAGAGGTATCGCAGTGTTTTGGCGTGCTCTCAAGTCGTATCGAGGTGCAGGATGCCAGCGGAGGCACCACTGCGCTCAGACCCAGTGCCAGCACCCAGGTGAGGGGTAGCTGCCGGATCGCCCCAGAGCTCTGGGCGGTGGCTATCGTAGTTCCTCAGGCCAAACCGTGATGCCGATCTTCCTTGACAATCTTCTCTTCCAAAGCTCTGAGTGCAAGCTCTCCCTTTGGCAGCCTGGGAGCAGATGGGGTGGTAAGATCTCCCCGTGGTGGTGAGAAGGGCTCTCTGTGCTGCTCTCTGGCAGCCTTGGCATGCTCACTGTTCTGTCAGATCACCTTTCCTTTTGGGTGCTGCTTCTTCAGTCTCCCGTACAGGCTCCTGTTCGGTCTCAAGTGGTTTCCTCTTCCTAGGGATGCAGGCGCAAGTCCCCTTGAGGCAATAGCTCTGGTGGAAGCCACAACACTGCACAAACTCTTCTATTAATGCTGTTGCTCAGCGGTGCTACCTCTGCTGTGTGTGTCACACGTCTCTGCTGGTGCAGAGAGCGTATCCCTTTACTCAGGCTCAGGGAGCTCCTTGCTTCACCTTCTCTCCCATTCATTCTTTTGGTTCCCGGTTCCCTCAGCCCCTGTGGAGCAGCGTGAGGATGTGCCGAGGAGCACAAGGATGTAACCGATGTTACTGTGTCCTAGGCCCTCTCCAGCAGCGTGAGCACCAGCAAACTGTTCTCCAGCAGCACAGCGCCGCACGAGACGTCCTTCGGAGAGGAGGTGGAGGTGCACAACCTGCTCATCATAGACCAGCACACCTTTGAAGGTACCAGTCCCAAATGCTGGCCATACCCTAGTCCATTTTTCTCCTTCAGGACAAGCCCATCGAGCATGTGGCTGACTTACGATCTTCACAGACTTGTGAAGATCGGTGATCTTGCATGTTTCCTTCAAACAAAGCATTTTTCCTGGAGGAGTGTCAGCCACAGGGCAGAAGTTTAAGGCATAGTGGGTTTTTGATGGCACAAGGTGGTGGTGGGGAATAGGAGAGGGGATCTCTGGGCAGCTATCTTGGACGCATCTTAAGTTTTCAGCTGCTCCTAGGCGAGCTGCTCTGCCCACGCGTGGAGGTGCTGCCTGGTGGGACCCCGGGGGACCCAGTTGTTTCTGCCTTTCCCTCTTTGCACAGTGCTTCATGCTCACCAGTTTCTGCAAAACGAGTACGCCCTCAGCCTGGTCTCTTGCAAGCTTGGCAAAGATCCGAACACCTACTTCATCGTGGGCACTGCCATGGTATATCCCGAGGAGGCAGAGCCCAAACAGGGCCGCATCGTCGTCTTCCACTACTCTGATGGTAAGAGCAAGGTCTTCTCGCATGGGTGGGTCCAGCTGCCTGGGGGACATCAGAGATGAGCTCCTCAAGCCCAAGAGAGCTCACGTCCCAGTAGCAGGCAGAGTTTTTCCCAAGGGGTCTCCCGTCAGCCACCCACAGACGGGATCTGTAGGTGCTGTTACTCCGCTGCAGCCCATCGCAGCGTGTTCCCTTTCCCCCCATCTCCTAGAGGAGCCCAAGAATCCCTCACCAGAACTGGATTCTGGGATTTGCTTTCTGTGTGGCTGCCCCTGCTGTCGTGTCCCTCCTGTGTTACTTGCCCACAGATCCTCTGAGAGAGTTTCTAGGGGGAGCAACGTTGTTTAGAGCAGCTCATCTGTATTCCCTTGGCTTGCCACCCTTGGGAGTGCGGGGCGAATAACCGGGTGGTGCATGGGTTTATTCCAGGGAAGCTGCAGAGCCTGGCTGAGAAGGAGGTCAAGGGGGCTGTGTATTCCATGGTGGAGTTCAACGGGAAGCTGTTAGCCAGCATCAACAGCACGGTAGGGCTCTCACAAGACCCTGACTTGTTTTGGGAGGGCGTTTCAGAACTGGAAGCTGCTCCAGCTGTGCGGATGTCAGCTAGGTCCCTTCTCTCCGTTGGGGAATGTGTCCTGGCTGGCGTGGGTGTCCCTGCTGACTCAGAGCTGTGTCGTTTCCTTCAGGTGCGCCTGTATGAGTGGACAGCAGAGAAAGAGCTGCGCACGGAGTGCAACCATTACAACAACATCATGGCGCTCTACCTGAAGACCAAGGGAGACTTCATCCTTGTGGGAGATCTCATGCGGTCTGTCCTCCTCCTTGCGTACAAGCCCATGGAAGGAAACTTCGAGGAGGTATCAATGCTGTTGAATAGTCGTGGCTGAAGGTGTGCTGGGAGCCTGTGCTGCCTGTTCCAATAGGCTCTGGGCAGGGGGAACAATGTTTAAGGTGATAAAAGAAGGAGTCTGGCCCATCCCACCTTGGTAGCCCTTTGAAGACAAGGCTGTAGGGCTGTGCAACGAGAGCAGCATCACCTGGACATGCTTTTAGACGGATCCCTGTGGTTTCTGGAGGGAACGGATCCCTGGGCTTCCAGGAAACTGGGCAATGAATCAGCAGCCTTGAGGAGAGCAGGCTTTGGGTGCGTGCTTGGCTCCTGCCAGCGTGGGGAGCTGCCATCTGGAGTGCCTGGTGTACAGTTGGAATGGCTTAGTGCGACTGCGGCCGCATCTCTGTCAGCGAACGCAGCGTAGCTGAGGGACGGACCAGGCACTGAGACAGTCTGCACGCTTAAATTGTTAGAGCGGCTCTGGGCATGGCTTTGGCACGGGCTGGTCTGCGTTTGCCTGGGGAGTGCCCTGGTGTTGTCCGAGTGCCACTCGGGCCAGAGCCATCTCCAGAAGGCGCTTTTTTTGCCTTTTGCTCAGCTGCCTTCCATCTAGCAGAGAGGGACAGACTGGATCCCACCTTGCTCCTGAATGTTGGTGTTGGGTGGAATGAAGATGCTGGCTCAGAGGACGGGCCATCTGTGCACGCTGCATCTCCTCTTCTTCCCTTCCAGATTGCCCGGGACTTCAATCCAAACTGGATGAGTGCCGTGGAGATCCTGGACGATGACAACTTCTTGGGAGCAGAGAACGCTTTCAATCTGTTTGTGTGCCAGAAGGACAGGTGAGCTGGCTGTGAGAGGGATGTGGCACTGCCTGATGGGAGGGATGGGGTGATAGGACCTTCTGGTCTCCTCCACATTACAGCTACAGAGACGTGTGTGTCAGGCAGGAAAGCTGGGAGGAGCATGCCCAGCTCTCAGGAGCAGCAAGGTGGGAACAGGGGAAGCTTTCCTGTGTCCCCCCCCCCAGCACAGACTGAGCAGGGTGCTTTGGATTTCAGTGCGGCCACGACCGATGAGGAGCGCCAACACTTGCAGGAGGTGGGGCTGTCCCACCTGGGAGAGTTCGTCAATGTCTTCTGCCATGGGTCTCTGGTCATGCAGAACCTGGGCGAGACGTCCACACCAACGCAGGGCTCGGTTCTCTTCGGCACAGTCAACGGCATGATTGGTAAGGGTCGGGGTTCCCCAGCCTGAGCGGGAGGGTAACGCGTTCCTTTCCCTGCTCTTGAACCTGGGCTGGGTTTTCCTCATGTCTCCGTTCTTCTCTGTTCCCCAGTCGAGTGACGCTCTGTGCCGTACTCCCCTCAGAAACCTGCTTTTCTCTCTGCTTTGCTTCCAGGAGAGGAAAGTGCTCTGGCTTGCTTTGAAACTCCTTCCCTTGTCCCAGCCCTCCTAGGCGCCAGCTTCCCACATGACTCCAGTCCCGGCAGCCTGCCCCGATCCCTACCTGCGCTGGGAGCTGCCAGGACGCCCCGCGGTGAGCCCTCAACCTTCCTCTCCTTTTTGCCTTTTGCAGGACTGGTGACCTCGCTGTCGGAGAGCTGGTACAACCTCCTCCTGGACATGCAGAACAGGCTGAATAAAGTCATCAAGAGCGTGGGCAAGATCGAGCACTCCTTATATCCTTTCGCAGTTTGGCCGGGAGCCTGCGCCGGTCAATCAATGCTGGGGGGCTGGCTTGGGAATCTGACCTGAGCCAGGCGTGGGGTGGGGTTTTGGAGATTTATCTTTGTTGGGACACTCTGGTGGGAGTGTACGTCGGCTGGAGAGGGTGGTAGTGGTGTTCGCCAGGTGCTCAGGGCTTTGTGCTCAAGGAGAAGTTACCTGCGGTAGAGGGGGTTCAATCTTGCAGGGTTCGAGGAGGAAATCTGGCTTCGTGGTAGCCCTAAAAATGTGGCGCAAATTCTGTGATCCTCCTGACGCGGCAGTGTTGTCAGGCTGGCTGGGACGGCTGCTGTGCGCACGCAGAGTCCGGGGTTGGTGTTAATCCGTGTGGATTCGGCTCCTTGACGGTGGCACCTGGAGATCGTTTCACACCGAACGCAAGACAGAACCGGCTACGGGCTTCATCGATGGTGACCTGATTGAAAGCTTCCTGGACATCAGCAGGCCCAAGATGCAGGAGGTGGTGGCAAACTTGCAGGTGAGATGGTTGAAGTGAGCTTAGGCCCTTCAAAATTAGCAGTTAGGGATCCCTGCTCTGGAATCCAGCCTGCGGTAAATCCTAAATGCGCGCCTTCCTGCAAGGCGGTGATCCGGGAGCGTTCTTCAGCACCTGCTGATGTCTCCGCGCTCTGATGCCTTTTTCTCTCCTTGCAGATTGATGACGGCAGCGGCATGAAGAGGGAGGCCACCGTAGACGACCTGATAAAGATCGTGGAGGAGCTGACCCGGATCCATTAGCAGGGTTCGGAGTGGTT